>JAQGCY010000145.1:0-26135 GCA_034700645.1 Xenylla mediterranea | reverse complement strand
TTTTACTAGCCCGGCCGAGCTCTGCCGTCGTCCAATATCAAAAAGGCAGAGCGAGCTCTGCCGGGCTAGTAAAAATATACTTATATAAAATCCCAGTCCGTTTCTTATTCTTCGTCGTGTCGATCCACTTTGTTGATTTTTGGGAAACTTTGCGTTTCCATAGCAACAAGCGCTAATATGGTCATTTGACTATATATGAATATTGGAATTGATTAAAAATTGATAAATACGAAATCCAGGTGCGAGCGAAGCGAGCCTCAACTAGAACCCGGCCGAGCGAGCTTTGCCGCCCACCAGTAACAAAAAGGCAAAGCGAGCTTTGCCGGGTTCTAGTTTATGACAATAAAAACATACAGAATGAACCACGAAAAACGGTCCAGTACAATTTAACAATGTGTTAAACTGAAATGAATGACTTTCCTGCCTCATCCTGTATTCCTATATTTTTAAATCCCAATCCTTACATTTTGATTCCATAAGAGACTAAAGTAATTAAACTCAATTAATTGGGATATTGGCCACGGATTCATCGCCTAACAACTAAAACACAAATAAATCTTTTAGAGGAACTAAAATAAAGAACTATTTAATTCAAGTGCAAAGAGCCTAATGTACCTATGTATAATTTTACTTGTACATTTTATATTGTTTTGGATTATTATTTGTGGATGCACTCTAAAATTATAATACATAAAATTACAATTACCTATCAAAAAAAAATTAGTCAAATCTCACAGCACGTGGCTAATCTTTTAAATATATATAAAATACTTTCCTGTTACTTATTGTTTACTATTGCAATTACTTCCAAGATTTTTTGTCAATAACAAAACAAGGTTCCATTAACTCATATATATTTTTTTATTGCGTATGTGAAGCTAGTTAAGCTAAATTTTTCTACCTGTCAGTTAGTATTGATATCTGGATATTAGAGTGAGCATATCCAGATATCAAGTGTGCTATATACAAAATTTTTTACTATATCGTATTAACTATGCATATATATATATATATCAAAAAAAAATACAGGTGGGGGGGGCCTCATTTAAAATTTTTATTTCGTAATAGTATTATGGGATTAGAAGAAAAATAATAAGAAGCACAAGCTTGAATTAAAGTTCAAACCAGTATCAATTTTGAAATGCAAGAGTGCATAGCTTATCCAGCGTGCAGGAAGCACAAATTTTCCTCATCTGTGCTTCCTGGAGACGATATATTTGTGAAGGAAGATTTTTTTAATAAGCTCAAAAATCTCCAGTTTCCTAAAGTTGACTGGGATCTGAGTTACCCTTATATTCTATGTGGCAAACCCACAGACCATGGAGTTTTAAGAATAAAGTATGAATGGTGTTTGAGTGATGAGGAAATTGTGCAGTGTACCAAGATCAGACGCTTAACTTGGGTTGGAAAGAAGGGTTACGACGAAAAGTTGTTATGCTCTTATGAGTGCATGCCCATTTTCTGTGTGCATTGCAACCAAAACTAAGCTCAAAGATTTACAGTTTTGTTTAGTTCATTTGGCCTAGTAAATGATATGAACATATCCAGCCATTTGAAACTTATATATGCAATGATATCTCAGTTCAAGTAGTACAGGGTGGAGGGTGGTTCTTAACTTCATTCAACACGAGACAGAGTAAACTCAACAAGTGTAAATAGTAGTAACAGCATTTATTGCAGCACATGTAAAGGTATTTTACCTTGGAACCATGTGTGAATTTTTCACGTGCTTAAAGTGCACAACAGGTGAATGCACCTGGATCACATTTAAAAACTCTAGTGATTTGTGTGTCTCAGATTCTTGGGCATATGAAGGTCAGATAAGTGGTCGTGTCTGGCCCTCTGAATCTGGTGCTGAGTGTGATGATTCACCGTTCACATCATCATCTTCAACTCCCAATCCTCCAGTTGTACTAGCGGAAATGGATTCGAATTGGATATGGGAGTTGTTGCTTCCATTATTGCTTGTCACAATACTTTGTGCAGTTTTAGTTATTATTATAATACGCAAGTATTATAGACGAGCATTCAATGATGGATATAGTATCAGATGGAGACCAAGAAATGGTTCTACCATCGAAATGTCCCTAATCGGATGATTCATGCATCATCCGATTATTAGGGCGTATTTTTTGTGACAGATTCTATTTCGATTGTCTCAATTCTCATATTTATACTTGAAGTTTGTTCCTCAATGTAATTCATTCAATGCCAGGTTGAAATTTTTGTTTCAATTGTAATTATATTATAATTTTGTGAGTGTTTTTGACAACTGACTAGCTATAAACTCCATTCATCCGGGTTCGTGATTATTATTTGACATTGAATTTGTAAAACTTCAATAAACTATTAATTCCAAAAAACATTGAGCTAAAAAACTTGAAATGGCCTTGCTTTTCCTAGTTCTTTTTGTTTTGTGTTTTGGCATGGTCTTAGCCTCATGCGAAAAGAAAAAAACCTGTCAAGAGTGCATTGATGCAAAATGCGTATTCATTGAAAATATTTCGAAAAATAAACTTTGTGTACGTAATATCAACCCAATTTACAAAATTAAAAAAATCATTAAAACGTGTCCAAAGTTACCACCAGGCCCAAATAATTTTAATGCACCTCCATCTCCAATAAATCGACCAACCCAACCAAGTTACCAACCGCATGAACTTGACAATGTATTTACAACTAAGCCACCAAGCACCTCTGCAACTAATCCTACTACAAATAAGTCCACCTCCACTGTACCAAACAGCTCATCTATACTTGTAATCAATCTACCTATTTCTACCTTTCCTACTACAACTAAGCCCACCTCCACTTTACCAAGCAGCTCAGCTTTACCTGTAGTCAATCAACCCACTTCTACTGTTGCTACTACAACTAGGCCCACCTCCACTTTACCAAGCAGCTCAGCTTTACATATAGTCAATCAACCAACTTCTATCGTTCCTACTACAAATAAGCCCACCTCCACTGTACCAAACACTTACCGGCCTACAGATTCGATCTTTAGAAGACCCAAAAATCCTCCACTTGGACTGCTGGAGGAACTATCAGGATTGACAATGGGGGTGGATGGTTACTTTCATGATGACCAAGGGAAAAGGGTTGAGATTTTACCTGAGAACAATTCCAAGTCCTAAAGTAAGGAATGTTTTAACATGTCTAGATTCATATATTGGCCTTATTTTTTAATTAAATGTATGTTTATGTGTGTTGTAGGACACTTTTTCCGTTTGATTCGCAACCTCTGCCACGAATCCAGACTCGTACAAAGGCACCAAAACAAAACAAGTGTTGATGAAGAATGGAGTGCTCAGTTGACAAAGTATAATCCATTAACCAACTTCACTTCTGTTTGCAATAAAATAATTAAAGGGAAAAATTAGTTAGTTATTGTGTAAAGTTTATAATAAAAAAGGGAAAATGCCCAAAACTAAGCAGCCTGGTAAATTATATTTGTTTGTAAATTTTTCTATTGAATTAAAAGAATTTATAATAAAAAACTTTAAAATTTATTTATGTCCTCGTATTTATTTGTAGCTGTAGATGAAGATTACATTCCATCGCCGTCCACCTCATCATCGGAATATTCTAGCGAATCCGATTCTGATCTTCAGTTTTCACTGAGTTCAGATGACTCTGCTGATGAAAGTTCATCCGCATCCGAAACTGAGTATGACTTGGAAGAAATCAGAGCTGTGCTCATCCGTCCAGGCTCTGAGAATTTGTACGAATTGAAGTGGTTGAATGAGGATGAATCTAATAATACATGGCAAAAATTCTCCACATTCGCACACTGTACAGTAGTGCTCCAGGAATTTGTTGACAAGATCCAGAAAGATCTTGAGCCAATTTTGAAAAAACAAGCAGAATAAATTGACAATTTGATTTCTTTTCAATTTTTATTGGTATTGCATTTTTACTTTACAGTTAATAAATGTTTGTCAGATGTGTAATAAAAATGAATTTTTTTGAACTGATTTGCTAATATTAAATTGGATAATTTTATTTTTTGATAGACAGAATCTTTTATTTTACTACAATAAATTTCATACATTTTTTTTTGTGGACAACTTTGCATTTAACAGGGATTGAATTAAAAATTTTCAAAAAATACATTCTTTACACTTGAGTACACATGCAACAATTTTATTGCTAAGAGACGAGTAGCATGGGAATTGTAATGTTGTATTACTCCATTTTTTTGTATCCGAAGGACTGTTTCATCATTCAATGTGATTACTTGCATTGTCGGCAGAGTCAAATTATTCGGATGAATGTTGATATTCTCCTTAATTCCACCTACAAGGAATCTATAGACAAGGTGTGCTTTCTCCATGACCAAAGGATATTCGATGCCACGCTGAATTATCACTGCACTGCCACTTGCTTCACTGGCAAAGATTTTCAAATCGACTAATAAAAACATTAATAATCTAACATTCACCTCAATAGCCAATCCACCTTGAACGATATATACAACCAAGTCTCCACCCACATTTAATTGCCAAAAAACGTCTTCAGGTTCTTCATTTCCGATGGGTTTTGCAATGTTGCAAGGGAAAAAACATGGTCTAACGTTCTTGGGGCTTCTATAATTACCTAATTGAAATAGGTTCCCAAACACACTACGATACATTGTTAGCAGAAATGCTGGGATTTCTGCTAATTGAAGTAACAAATGAGTATCAGCCAGAGTGATGTTGAGTGATTGGTCTTGTGGGGATAGTTGAGGACAGTGGCATTTACAATAAATTAAATCATTGCACTGATCTTCATTCTGCCTTGCTTTTTCCACGTATCGATTGAATTCGATTTTGGGCACAAACTGGACTGCTTGGTAGCTCCAACCATAGGAATCCATAGAGTCATGGAAAAGATTAATTACTTCCCAAATTGTACCACCGTTGCACAAATACCATGACAAAATAAGTTCACTGAGCGATGTATGTATATTAATGTTTTGAACAAATAATATATTTTTATAACGAAACCAAACGTTAGGTAGGCCATATTTCCTAACTATTGTTCGAACCTTTTTTGCCTTAGCAGCTTTAAACCACACACAAGTTTTCATTTTACCTGGAAAAAGGTATCTGTTTTCTTTTTGTTTATTACATGATTTTTCTCCCAAGTGCATGGGGTGGAAACTTTTTTAACCCGACATTAATCAATTTTTGACACCTTCCAATAATCATATACATACACAGGCAATGGATCTTACCAGTGCAGTATGAATTTACTTTTAGTTGGAAATGGAACACAACCGAGTTTGTAAAAATTCAGTATTCTTATGCAATTTTATTTCTCCTTGTAAATATAATCATCGTGTCGCTCTATTGATAAAATCAACGGATGAAGAAATAAAAACAATTATCGAAATAATTTACAATTCTCAAGTCTCTGAAGTAAAGTGTATTAATGACTTGAAGGTTCTTAGGAGTTTTAGCTTAGATAATCTTTGTATTTTCCGTCGGCTTTGTTCGACCTTTGTGCCAAGCCTAAGGAAAATAATTCAAAGTGCATTAGAATTTTGCACAAGGGAAAAATTCTTGTTTTTACTACTTTTGAGTGCTTGCTTTCATTCAAGGGTCAGTTTAACACAATTTACACACCCGACTTTGTTTCATAAGCGTGCAGATTCTAAAATATTTAGTTCCAATTCATGGAAAACCTTTGAAAGTTTGCAAAATGGACCAACAGAACATTAAGAAAGCGTACTTGAACAAATACAAATCGACTTCCTTCGCTGGGCTTCCAGCTTTTTTAAAGTCCCAACAAGCCAGCCCAAAAGAAGTACTTGAAGCCATACGTGGTATCCCTAGTTTTGCGCTTCACAGACGCGTCCAAAAGAAATATCCTAGAAGAAGAATAATAGTACCATTTAGCAACTTTCTTTTTGGGGCAGATTTGATGGAACTTGCCAATTTCAATAACAAACACACTAAATTTGCATTGATCATGGTCGACCTCTTTTCACGCCTAATTTATTCTGCCTTGTTGCCAAACAAGACAGCTCTTACAGTTTCTCTTGCAATGAAGCGAATTTTTAGCAAACTAAAAACGCTTCCGGCATACCTCTGGACAGATAAAGGGGGTGAGTTTTATGGAGAAGAATCACAAAAGTTATTGAAGTCTATGAACATACACTTGTATTCCACCTTCAGTCACATAAAAGTGAGCCCAGTGGAACGTGTGATTCAAACTCTGCGTAGGAAATTGGCGAGATACGAAGCGTATAATAGTATTGTAGATTTGAAAACAGTGTTCCCACTACTCGTTAGAAGCTTGAACAATACGCAACATTCGGTAACCAAGTTTAAGCCAATAGAAGTAGAAAAGAACCAAGATTCGGCATTCATAAATATTTATAACAATATAATCGGAAAAAAACCCAAGAAATTGGAATTTAAATCTGGAGAATTTGTCAGGATTTCGAAAGAAAAATTAATTTTTCAAAAAAGTACAGACTGGATCAATTGGTCTGAAGAGGTATTTCAAGTTGACAAATCATTTCCTGCCTATCCTACAAATTATTACTCGATTAAGGACTTGAAAGGAAATACAGTTCAGGGCACATTTTACCCAAAAGAACTTAAAAAAACAGATCCACCAAATGGAGTACAAATACCCATTTAAACAAGTCTCTACGTATATAACGCTTTCTAGTTCAGCTAACCATGAATTTTTTCCTGAAAATACACCTCAAGATTTTAAAAATGTTCTTAGCAGGGCGGTTCCAAGTGAAAGTGAGAGTCCATCTCTCGAGATGAGTTTAGTAGACTTGTACTTTCATCCAAATCCCACAGAAAAACAAGAAGCTTCTAACCCAGAGAGCATACGTAATGATTTTATGTTTGCGAAAGCAGCAGGACCGGTAGGAGACTTTATAATCAAACTGAATGCCTATCTTAAGAATCATGTTGAATTTTCTTTTGGGATTGTGAAAACTAATGGTAAACAATATGTAGTAGCCTTTAATAACAGGCCAGACTGGACAATGACAATCAACACAGAGTATGCTAATGGATTTGGATTTACAAGTACAAATAGTTTCAAATATGGTAAACATGTAGCAGACGTACAGTATAGCCAAGAACTGTTTGACAAAATTGAACTGACAACTAGTTTCCATGTAATTGTTACAAAAGATTCCATTACACCATCGAAAGATTTAAAAGAAAAACCAAAACTTTTCAAGACAGATTTGCAACGAACCATAAGCATAATAGATCGAGATCGCAAGGACCACTGGTTTTCTAAAATAGAAGGTGGTATTGAAGAATTTATCCGAGACTTGAACCTTGACCTCAAAGCTCATGTAAAATTGTTATTTGGGCATGAGAAAATTGCTGGTGTCCCATACTTGATTATTTACAATAATACAACAGACTCTCATTATACAATCAACGCTGAATACGCTTATGCATTTGGATTTAGTCAGCGGACATCTTTCGGTCCAGGAGCTCATTCGGCTGATTTTGCATACAGTCAAGAGTTGTATGATAATATTCCAGCATCCACAAGTTTTTATTTAACAGCTACGAAAGACGAAAGAACTGAAATTTTAGTCGGCGAACCCGACGAGTTGAACGTAACGCATCTCATCTCAAATATAAATGATACCTTAGCACATTATAGAGTTTTCTTCGTTTACGATGGATATAATCTTGAATTTAAAAATGAATACCATGATAAGACACGCTTCATCAGGTTTGTCAAATTGTCCCAATTTATTGAGGATATATTTGGCATCCCTAGAAATACAAATTTTATGGAGAGTATAATTTTGCCATCATTTGGAAATATTGATTTGGACCCAAGGGTTTACTACTTGGTTGTTGAATGTGATTCAATCGAACCTCAGCCTTTTTGTGGTGAATTAAGAAAGGTGTTGTATTCTTGTAAGAATGTACATGAAACTACAGACCACGTACATATACATTGTGCTACGAGGCAATATTTACCTGTTGAAGCTGGGAAAATAAATGCAATACACCTGAAATTACTAGATGAAAAATTAAACTACATTGAACTTGGAAACTACACAACCACAATGGCAGTAATTCATTTGCGTAGTAGGATTTATTAGTTCTGCATTGGTGGTTCCAGTTCCCCAGTTGTATCATTATTGTGGTCCAGAACAGACGTGTAATTATTGTGTTATGAGAAAAGTTGACTGTACTGCTGAAGGCTTATGCAAACTAGAGCAATTGGGTGCCGGAAATATGGGCCTTGAGCAGCAAGACTTGTCATACGCAATGCCGTATGGAGTCAACCAGAGTGTGTCCAGAAAAAAGAGATCATTAAAACAAAAGGGTACTGGAAAACGGAAGGCATATGGGAAAAGGAAAAAGAGGTCTAATAAGTCACTAAAGGGAAAAGGTAGTAATAAATCAATGTCACAAAAAGGTGTTTCCACAACAATGAAAGGGAAAGGTAGAAAAAAGCGGACAGGGTCCAAAAAGAAGTCAGTCAGTAAAAGGAAACCATCAAAAGAAGGTTGTACAAAACAAAAGCAGTTTAAATCGTGGTAATTATGGATATCAAAGATCCCAACTCGAGGAAAACCATCCGGAACCAACTTGATTTATTTCAAAAAATCCCATTAGATGTTTCACTCGAAAATACCCAAGTCTTGACATTTACTCCAATTAATTCTTTGAGGGATTTAAATAGCCCTATTGAGTTTGTCTTACCAAAATCCAGTCTATACTATGATCTTAAATCATCTTTTATTTACATGCGATGTAAAGTTACGAGATCAGATAATTCTGTACTGCTAGCAGCTGACAATGTAGCCGTGTCTAGCTCTTTCTTTCATAAAATAATTAAGCAGTGTGTAGTCCATATCAATCAAGTTAAAGTACATGACGATCAAGGCTTTTATACTTACAAGGCTTTAATTCCTCAAATCCTTACAAAAAGCGAGTTGGAACAAAAAACAAGCCAAACATCGATTTTAAGTTATCCTGATTCTACACCGGAAGTCTATGACGCCACAAATGCCGGATTTACTGCAAGGAAACAAATTATCGCAGCTAGTAAAATATTTGACATGGCTGGGCAACTCGAAGTGAACATTTTTAAATGCAACAAGTATTTATTGAATGATTGTTCTGTGCAAATAAAACTGTTGCGGCATGATCCGTCGTTTTGTCTAGAGTCCTCGCATACAACTCTCGAAAATGTAAAAGGGTTACCATTTACCTATACAATAGAAGAATGCTATATGGTAGTCAAGGGCCACTCAATTAATCCTTCAATCTTAAAAGAACATCAATCGCTTTTATCAAAAAACCACAGAGCATTGTACCCTGTGCAAGACATCCAAGTAAAAACAACTCAATTACCAATTGGTAGCATAAATTTCCAATTTCAAAATATCTTTAATGGGAAATTGCCATTGTGGACAGTTGTTGGCTTGGTAGCTACCTCAAGCTTTAATGGCAAAATAGACGAAAACCCATTATTTTTTAAACCCTACGGACTTGCTAATATAAAACTGAAATGCGATAACACTGATCTGTACTATAAATCACTTGATTTGAACTATGATTTGGGCTTGTACCAGACGGCTTATTGGAGTCTAATGGACGCTACGCCAGACAGGGACAAGATTGTTGGATTCCCTTTTCCTAGGGAAAAATTTGAGCAAAATTGCTTGTACTTGTTCTCTTTGTTCCCAGTTTCCGTTAATCAAGCTTGGGCTCCAGTTCGACAAGGGGCAATGTCTGTAAGTACTAATTGAAAATGAAATTTTAAATTGTTTTTGTAAATTTACTGTGCATTTATATATAGCTTGAACTCCAATTTAAAGCAGCCACCACTGTATCATTAAATCTTGTAGTACTGGGATTTAGCAACAACGTGATTGAGATTGACTCAGACCGTAATGTTTATACGAGTTTTGCCTAGTCCAAGTTAAAAATGGATTCGCACATCATTGAGTCTGCAATGAAGTATTTGGTGAATATAAATCAAACGAGAGTGGATACATTTGTAGTAGCTGCAGACGAATTGAATAAATTAACACTGTATATTCCAACTGCAATAATTGTAAATTCTGAAAAACGATCAAGTAATAAAACTGGTCATTGGCTGCTTTTTTATTATGTAAAAAAAGTGTGTTACTTTTTCGACCCGCTTGGAAAATCCCCACAGCACTACAAAATAAATAAACCCAAAATCTCGATCCCTTTTACTTTTCTACATAATAAGTGTGCCTTTCAGGGAATCAGAAGTAATTTATGTGGGGCGTGGTGTTTATACTTTTTAAATTACCTGCTCAAGGGAAGAGGGTTTAATGAGATTCTCTTGGATTTTTTCCCTTTAAATTTTAAATTTAATGATGCCAAAGTTGCAAGGTTCTACAATACATTGTGTTTTAACATTAAAAGAAAAACCAAGAATAATTATTGTACGTCATTTAAACCCGAATTTTAATTTAGTAGAACTTTATCTTTACAAAGAGCAACACATTATACATTTTTTAAACATTAGTAGTATTGTCGAGTGAAATGGCTGAGGCTCAACTAATACAAGCAAATATTTCCCTAAAAGAGATTCACGATCTTGAAGATAAAGAGTTGGGTGAATTGGAGGTTGATCCAGAAGAAATCAAAACCGAGGATTCCGTCTACGAAAAACATTTAAAAGTTTTGTTCAATTACATTTGGGATGCCTGTTACGAAACTTCACGTGATCATGCTTTTCAAGTATGCTTGTTGGACTATTATGGTTGTAGACCAAACATTATTGCAAGAGTGGAGTTTATCCATAGAAGCATTCAAAACGTTGAAATGTTTTGCCACTTTACACCGCATCGATTTGGAGCAACAAAAATAATCATTCGCAATGGAAAAAGTTCTGAATTAGTGTTGGACCTAATTGATTATGTTCCAGGTACAAATTATGGCAAGTTCTACGCCTTTTTTGATCGTTTGACCATGAATCCTCTGGATATGATAGACGTTTATCACGCCCTGGTGAGCAAGGTACGGCTCCTTCCTTTAATGCAAATGGAGATCGGTAATGTAGTGAAACCGTGTGAAATCGACATTGATTCAACCATCACTCCAAATTTCCCTTACATGCAACCGTTTGGTTACCCAGTCAAACAAAGTGAAGAGCATTACAAAAACTATGGAGAAATGCACGATGTTCCCGATGTTCCAGTTGTTGAATTTTCATTATAAAATTATTATTATTTTTTTTTTATTTTTCAAAAAATGTAAATATATTTACTAGTTTTAAAATATTTTTATTTGAATAAAAAAATGAGGTGGTGGGAAAAAAAGATACAAGTTTGTACATGGTCGCATCTAAATGCACAATCATTTCAGTCAGTCCAATTCTGTGTACGGTTGGGTCTGGAGTCAACCTTTGCTTTCAAGTGTTTTACTTTTAGAAAAGTCTATGAGGATGTGTGGAGAATTACGAGAAGAAGAAGAAGAACATTCAATTAGTTCTGGAATTTCAGAACTTTTCAAAGACGATTAATTTTTATAGTAAAAAATACTGAATTTATGAGAATAAAGTAAATTTACGTGTATTTTTACAAGCTTTTCATTGTATTATCATTCAAGTAATTTTACTGTACTTATTATTTTATACACTTGCATACCGATGAGGCTGATCCAAATTCGCATCTTCAACTAGTTTTCAGTTTGTTGCACTTGCAAATCATGTCATTTGGGAGTTCCATCTCAGAGAGTTTGTACCAGTAGGGAAAAAATGCATCCAAAGTTCCGACTTGATGATGTTCTTTTTTTCTTAAACTTTCACTTATCAGTTCCTTCATTATTTTCCCAAGCGTTGGCCAGTGTGTAGAAACTGCATTTGCATTTACAAATGTAAAGATTGTATTTGTTCTCAAAATTTGTAGACTACGCTCAAGAGCATAAGCCGAAGTAAAGACAAAACGAGAGGGCTCAAGATCTTCCACAGCTTTCCAAATTTTCTCAAAAGCAGTCTCCATTTTTCCCATAAACTAATAAATGATAAACAATAAAAAATAAATTAAAACTTACTTTTTTTTTCAAATTAAACTATTTAAATATGACAATGTGGATATTCAACTTACATCGGATTTTGTACCTTCCCATATTATGATTGTTGGTAACCAGACGCGTTCTTCATTTGCCTCATAATAATTGGACAACAAAAATGTTCCAAGGACTTTGGTTGCTTCCTCTTCGAAATTTGGATTTACCAAAACAATTCCATCGTAATAGTTTCCTGTGGTTACATTGTCGTGAATTAATGAAATTACAGTTGTAACAAACGGTCTTTGAAAATGAAGCGAGGCGTATGTTTTAGCTTTATCAATCGAAACACCAACTGCACAAAATACATGCTTGAAGCGAAGAAAGCCTGGAATTTTTATTGGAACAAGAGCCATTTTATTGTTTTGAATTTCCAACACCACAAGTAACACTCAAGTTTATTCAATGAATGAGAAATAAAAATTTCATAAATGTATAAATATACCCTCAACCACCCACAATAAACATACCATAATAATTCTACCCAAAATCCCTTTCAATTTTTTTTTTTTACTTTTTGAACCATTCTCCCTTTTTCAGATACTCATTATGAAAAAAGGTTTATTCATCCTCGCCACATTGTAACATAAATTCATCTGGTTCCACTCGGTCCAAGATGTAGCTCAGAACTTTTATTGTGCTTTCCACTTCATCCAAAGACATTCGGATCTTTGTTCCATTGTTCGGAAACTGCTGTGAATAGCGTGGTTTTTTGGATGTTGATGGATCGTCTTGCTTTGGCATGTCTGGGCCGTTATAATAATTATTAAGCCAAATTTCAAATCGATTATCCATGATCTTCATAAAGGAGACACGAAGTCTCCCAGAAGCTCCCCACCAGCATCCTTCCCAGAACTCTTCTGCAAAAACGTTCGAGGCAGCCTCACCCCGAACGTAGCGTTTTTTCACTACATCTTCCCCAGCTTTTATTGCTTCTACCATTGTTTGCAAATGGTCTAGGAAACCTCTTACATCACACCACAATATCTAGTTCACAGAAGGAGAATATTTCAGTACATGGCTAATTTGATTTTAATTTACTTGTACCTGTAAAACAGCAGGGTTACTGTTTATATAGTTTGTCTTTTTAATAAAAATTTTCCACCTGTTGGAAAAATCCTGGCCAAGCCTCATGCTTATCGTCGTTTCATTTCCGAATTTAAATGTGACTCTGTTCATTTCATCTGGTCCTGTCTGGTTAAAGAAGGAGAATTTGGTTTTGTAGCTATAGAATTGCTTCCGACAGAGCAAAAGATACTCGTTATTTCCAGTAAATTGATCTTCTTCATCTTGCATTTGTTGACGAGAGACAGATCGATGGGCTTTCATAGATGCGAGTGTTTTTGCCTTTAATGCTTCCTCGTCATTTTCCATGGATTCAGGCTGGGAATCTTTTGCTTTGAACTTCATCATCCGTGCTACAGCAGCATCTATAAAAGTATACAAAATAAAGAATATTAGAATTCAATACAAAAAACTTACTTAGCTTAGAATGCTTACCGGATGCCGATTCTTCATCGTCAGCTTCGCTTTCACTTTTCCGAAACGAAAATTTACCAATTTTCTTCACTCCTTCAAATTCACTGGAATTTTTTCTCTCAAATTTAACAACTCTCTGGGTTGGGAGATCTAAGGACAAAAATGGTTTTTTAGTTAAAAAACAAATGTTGAAAGCATTGCAAAATACCTTGACTCCACTCAAAATCGTCCGTCATATTGTCAAAGAATAATTTGTTGGAGGTCCAAAGTTTTGTCTACTTGAACTGAGTGAAAACTGACAATGAACTAAAAACAGATTTTGGATAGCTACGATTCTCTATGCTAAAACCTCCCTTTATTCACCAGATTCATCCCAGAGATGAACTGGTCCATGAATAAGGGTAGTCTCCAGGCTTCATTACCATATAATCTTACAGTCAAAATTCTAGTCTTACATTCAGGGGAATTTTACTTGCATTAAAACTTTTATTTTTCACTTTGCGATTGCACATTTAAAATGTCGGAATCAAGGAGAGAAGTTGCAGAGATTCAGAGGAAAATTTTGGATTTCTACAAACAAATAAAGGCTGAAAATTACGGGAAGCGTAGACAATTTACAGTTGGCAGAGAAGCATTAAATACAAAACAAACTACAGTCTATGACATGATCGCGGATCATGTAAAAAAACCAACATACCAACTTTTGTTGTGTGTGCCAGGACAAGCTGGAAGTGGTAAGATTCTATTATAAAAGCTACATTCAGGTAATTAAAAAATATTTTTGAGCAAAGGCAAAACATTTCTGATGCATGCAATTCGGACTTTACTTGAAAAATCAAGAAAGCGGTATGTATGCTACTCATACACCGGGAACAGCTCATTCAATTGTGCAGGTAACCTTTTTTATTTTTTACTTTCCTTTTCAGTTGTTTACCTAAAGCCCTCAAAAAAACTTTACCTTTCAGGTGTGACTTTTCATTATGGTTTGAGAATCCCTATACCATTTACGAATACAGACCCAACTGAGAACGTCAAGGGTTTAGTAGAAGAGTTCAAAAATACCGATTATATGCTTGTGGACGAGCTGGGGATGGTTAGTCATATTGTTTATTGTATCTAATATTGTATCTGAAGAGTAATTATGTAAACTTGACACATTAATAAATCAAATCCAAAGGTCGGCCTCGGGCTTGCTGGCTTCCTGAATGAAAGGTTGAAGGCAATAAAGCATGAGGAACAATTGGTCTTTGGAGGAATGAATACAATTTTTTTTGGAGATTTTTATCAAGTAAAAAAATGCAAATTCATTGTTTTACAGCTTCAATTAACGACAATTATCATCTTTATAGATACGTCCCGTAGCTGATTTTTATTTCTTTCGGACAATTGATAGCATTCCAATTAATTCGGATGCAAGAATGCAGCGACTTTATGTATCTGGAGCAGAGGCATACAAAGCAGTTGACAAGTGTGTATTTTTGGACACTTCTATGCGACAAAGGAATGATGCTTCATTTATTTCCATCCTTAATCGAATCCGACAAGGTGAAATAACAAAGGAAGACATTAACGTACTAAACACACGTGTTTTGGATAAACTTCCACTGACTGAGCTGCTAATGTTCAATGAAAAGGGTGTTTACCTTTTTCCAGATCGGACTAGCGCCGGAAACCACAATAGGTAATGGATTTTTGATGATAAATTAAACGACAGACCAACATATTTAAACTCCACATCCCTAATTACCTTTTATGGTTTTTTTACTTCGTCCCAAAGGGCAAGGCTAGAGTCCCTTGGAAATCCAATTACTACGCTCCTTCCTATTCTGTCAAAAAAAGCTCCGGAAGGGATCGAAGGTAATCCATTGCCTATTTGTATTGGAGCAAGGGTATACCTAACTACTAATTTAGGACCAGGGGTTGGGCTTTTCAACGGTGCGCTCTCAACCGTGACGAGATTTGGTTACGATACGGATGGGAAAATTGATGTAATATATGTCAAATTTGACAAATATCTTGGCCGAACATTTACAGAAGCTGGAGAGTTTCCCATAATTCGTATATCGCGTTTTGCTCATGACAAAAAACGGGATGTGAGCTACTCTGAAAAAATGTTTCCATTGGAAGTAAGATTGAAAGATTAATTACAGTAAAACTTAAAGGCTCTATAGTCATGTTTTTATTTTTCTTAGCTTGGATTTGCTTTAACAATCCACAAAGGACAAAGCCTGACAATTGACAAGTCTGTCATAGCCATCCCGGACAATGATATAAATAGAACAGGGCAGTATTTTATAAATAGTCCGTCCCTAATTTATAGTGCATTAAGTAGAACGAGGACTATTTCTGATTTAAGCCTCGAACAAGAATTTGTTGAAGCAATTGTAACAGCTAGAGGCAACATGTTTCAATTAGTTGTGGAAGAGGAGGCTCGTCTGAGAAACTTGGAAACTGAAACACTGGCTCGTTGGAATTTATACAGAAAGCAAAAATAAATTGTTAATGCACTTGGTGGAAGTATTTGACATTTTTTTTATTTACAATGTACGGGGAAAATTGTTTTATGTATATTTGTCGGATTACTGGTTTTTTAAAAACTTTTTCTCATTTTTTTTTTGGATAATAAATGGTCAAGGTGTATTTTAAAATTTGTGAATTTTTAGCCGAGGTAATGAATTTTCATCATGCCTACCTCTGCATTTTTCTTCAAACTGCTCAAAATATTTTGGAAATCCATATAATTTTATGTAGACCCCATGTCCAGTTGACCATTTGTACACGTCACACTTGACTCCACCAGTACACAGATGTGGAGCAGAAGTTCTATCTTCGATTAGGTTATACTCACAATTGTCCATCATTCCTCGAGGTGTGACTGATTCGTCATCTGTGTATTCCAGAGAAGAATGGGAATAAAAAGATGAACACGAGGAATCTGAATCTAAAAAAAAATCTAGTCTTTTAGGCTTGTATTAAATTAACCCAACCGTGACTTATTACCTTCAATGTTTGGTTGTTCCGCTACGCATGGCTTGGTCTTTGCAATTTTTATGCATGGCTTCTTTTCTGCAACAAATTTCTTTGGGCTATAATTCTTCCTCTTGTTCATTTCGAGTTTTCAATGCAGAATAAATCTAAAAACTTTTCATTCACACACAGAATATTGAACTGACAACACACTAAAAACTTAACAAAATGAATTTTGTTTTAATCCTTTTCACGACAGTAGCGTTTGCTTACGCAAACGAAACAACAAAACTGAATTGTAAGCTTTTAATTTTATAAGTATTATTGTTTTTTTTTATTCAAGTGCTTGTTGGTAGTGTTTAGGGTGATTGAGGAGTGCAAGAATTGTACACGAGAAGGGTTTGATTTTTTGGCCCTAAAATACCCATTTATTCTCAATGTACAATATACCTGCTTCAAGAGACGCTTTAAAATCCCAGTAAATACTCTCATTCTCGACTTTGAAGATGAAAGTGAAAAGTGTGTGAATTTTCCCGAACGAGCCCACATGCCAAGTTGGGACGCGTTTACCAATACATCACAAGCCGAAGTATTATTGGCATTGGGCAGAGACTTGGTTAAGCTGAACTCAGACATTTGCTTATTTCCAGTAACAGGTATAATGATTTTTTTTTATACATTAATAGTAATTGCATTCTTATACTTTACAAAATTTTCCTATAAGCTTTGTTTTTGGATTGATAATTGCTATATTTGGCCCATACTTTTATGTATGGGCACGACACAATTTAATCAAGGATTATTCACAGCCAAAATTGAGAAAAATTGATCCCATATCATTGTAAGCTCAGACATGTCTAATAATGATGATTCAAGAGGTAATCTCGGTAGAAAGAGAAAAGGGGAAAAATTTCAGGTAAACAAAATGAAAAAAGGTTTTTTTTCATTGTATTTACAATTTTCTTATTTTACAGATTTTTTGTTCCTTTCCTGGTTGTGATTTTACTTGTGGTATGTTCTCAACAATGGAATCGCACGAAGAAATTCATCGCTGCTTCCGCTGTTTTGAGCGTCACTTGTCCTTGGTCAACCACATCTGTCCACAGGGCGGACATGGACCTGGATTACCTAGTGTTAGATGGGACGACATTGATCCCGGTGAGTTTTCCCTCAGTACTAGAGCCCATAGGGATGCTATAGGAATTTGGGAATATAATCCAAATCAAGAGTTCTTCATGGTTGCTGATGTAATTAACCACATTAAGCATTCAATTGTAAATTTATTGGGACAATTAGTTGAGTACTTTAAAGGCATTAGAGTTAGCTTTAGAATTGTTGCCGATTTAGTCGAGACTAGAACTGGGTTTGTCAAAGAAAATAGTGTAACCGGGTGTCCATGGACTAGAGTTTTGCATAAGAAAATGATTTCAAATGGCGTGTTTAGATGTATAGAATACATAATAGAAAGTCTTTCACTTTATGTAAAAAATGGCTCCGATTGGTGCATTTTGGGAATATCTAGAGTAGATTTATTAATTGGTATTTATAAACCACTACCAGGGAATTGTTCAGATTTCGTTTTACCCGACTATTTTAAGCGTAAGCAAGGTTTGATTAATTTAAAACCGATTGGAAAAGAATTTGGTTGTTTTGAATTTGCCGTAGCGGCTGCTTTATATGCCGACTCACTTAAAGAAGAGTATATTAAGCAGAGAACTTTTCCAGGCATAACATCTTCCCAGCGCAACAAAATCATTGACAATGCTAACAAGCACATAAAAAATCCAATACTTTACCTTCGAATTTTATTACAAAGCAATCTCATTTTTTCAAATCTTAAAGAAGGTCAAGATGGGGTGGATCTACGACTTTTAGAAAATTTCGAAATTAACAATCCTCTAATCTCTTTATCTGTTTATGGCATGGATTCTGACATGTCTATTTACCCACTAAGATTTACAGAACGTAAAAGAGAAAAACATGTAAATCTGTTGTACATTGAAAACAACGACCTTGCTCATTTTTGTTGCATAACTAATTTATCCCGGTTCATCGGAAAAATTAATTTTAACAGTTTTGGTGAAAAATTCATTTGCCCTACCTGTTGTAAACTTTTCCCTTCTTCTTACACCTTAAACAAACACATTCCATTATGCGGACAAAATGAACAGAAAGAAAAGGAAAGGGTCCTTACTAAAAGGGAATTTTATTCCTTTAGAAATAATTCTTATACTTTAAAACTACCATATTACTTGGTCTTTAAATTTTTTTCTCAAAATTGTAAATTACCCACGGGCAAAATACAAACCTCTCCCTTTGCCTATTATATGTTTTTGTCTACTCCTTTCGGTAAAGAATACGAAGAGTTTTATTCTGGATCGGATTGCGTTAAAAAGTTTTTACTAAAGGCTTTTAGCATTTCAGATGATGTGATTTACAGGCAGCATAAAATTAACGTAAAATACCCCCCCACCAAAGAAGAATGGGAAAGGCATACAAATGCAACCGAATGTCATGTATGTAAAAAACCTTTTACAGAAAAGTACATTAAACATTACCATCATCATCATATTTATGGTAACTACTTGTCAACATTGCACAATGGTTGCAATTTGAACGTTCAATTGCCAGATTTACTTTTTTGTGTTTCTTTTGAGTTGAATGAAATTTTTTCACATATCTTGTCTGTTGGGTATGATGCTATTGAAGGATTCGATCCTTTTATTGTACAAGCTCCGGACGAACAAATACTGGGGATGAAAATTAATAATAGACTTCATATTAATTCATTTGAAAACTTTAGACCAACCCATACCTTTAAAGAATTGTGCATAGAGGCATTGAATTCTAGAAACGATTTGGAAATGTTCAATTTATACATCTCAAAAGGTAATCCGGTAAGAAAAGAGATAATTATTCAATGTCAACCAACATTTCCTTTGTCGTTAATCGACGGCGAAATTAACATGGAAAAAACTTTGAAATCTAAATACTTTAATTTAAAATGTATCGACAATGAGAGTGAAAGAAAAAACTGGAAAAGTTACTCTAATGAGCTAGAAGCTTGTTTCGGTCGAGAAAATTCAAATGTTCACTTTATAAAAAATCATTTGGGCATTCAAGCCCATATCCTTCACGATCTGGTTGAGGAGATTAGAAAGATTGGTTTTCAGGAAACCGAGCTCGATATACTTTATCATTGGACAATAGGAAGTTACTCCCTCAACTCGGCATTTTTTATGTCAAAATGTGAAGTAGATTATATTAAATGTGAACGTATGCAGTACGTCGTGGACAAATTGTGTTCTGGTGGTATTTTACAATTGACGAGTAAGTACGTTAAAGCTAATACGGATAGATTCCCATGCCCTTATGATCCCCTGGTTCACAGAACAGAGATCTTATCTGTAGATGTAAACTTGAGCTACGGGCAACCATTAATGGGCTTTCTTCCTTGTGGAAATTTCGAAGAATTGTATAGTCATGAGCTAGAATCATTTGATTTTTCCACAATGTTGGATGACCCGACAGTAGGCTACGTTTTTGACGTAGAATTTTATCCATTGGACAATTCAATGCATGATTTACTAGATACAATGCCTCCTTTTCCTCAGAAAAAAATTTTAACTATGGATGACATTTCTTTCTGCAGGGACCAAGTCTTTGATTTCTGTGGCAAAAAATTCAAATCCACAGAAAGGTCTTTAAATACTCTTTTTCCTCACAATCAACCATTTTGTAGTCACGCATTGGCATTTATGCTAGACATTGGCTATAAAATTAAAAAAATCAATTATGGTATGCGTTTTACGCAAGCCAAACTCTTTGAAGATTACATAAGATCAAATATCGATAAGCGCTATTCTGCCACAACGGATCAAAATAAAAATTTTTATAAGCTTCTTATAAATTCATTCTTTGGTAAATTATACGTGGATGAAAGCAATTATGACAACAACAAATTTTGTCATTCTTTTAACGATGCGAAAAAACATTTGGCACACGATAACTTTTCCGATCTTGAAGTAATTAATCCAAATTTAACACTTTTTAAATTTGCAAAAGCAAAAACTAATGATCAGAATCTTCGAATAATCGCAGCGGTGATTCTCCAGCTGTCAAAATTAAATTTATACAAACATTTCCAAATCATTCAGAATGTTTTTGGAACAAAAAATGTTCGCCTTATTTATAGTCACACAGACTCAATGATCATTGAAGTTACTGTGTTTAGTAAAGACGACTACATTGAGAAACTCAAACAATTAAATGAACAATTTGATTTTACAAATCTACCCAATACACATGTTCTTTTTAACGAAAAGAACAAAAATATTCCTGGAAAATTGAAAATAACACATTTTAATGTAAAGTCTTTTGCTGGCCTCAGACCAGGGCAATATAGTATCGAATTTGTAAACCTAGAAGATAAAGAAACTAATCTTAAGACTGTAGGATTACCAATACATAGCAAAGGACTAATTAAGCACGCCGACTATGTCAATGCAATATTTAATCAGGAGAATATTTGTACAGAATTTAGAAATGTTAAGCATTTGAATGATGAAATTATAGTCTCTCGTTATTGTAAAAATTTGTTCACATTAGTGGACTCTTCCAGATTTTGGATTAGTCCTACCAAAAGCTTGGCTTTTGGAAATTACAAGATTCATGAATTTGTTTTAGAGAAAAAGAAAGAGATGGAAATGGAAAGTTGTAATTTATAATATATATTTATAATGTAACAGGATATCCTGAGTAGAATAAAATCTGTATTTTAAATGAAATAAAGAAAAAATAAAAAAAACGTAATTTTCCTCGTTCGTTGTTTTATTCTTTGACTGTCGTTCTCTGTGAATGGATTATTCACTTTTGTCTCTACAATGCAGTCTATTACATTCGACGACAACTCGTTCAAAAACTCTGAGATCATTGCTAGCGTATATTCACTCTCCCTTGGCCAGCCAACGAGTCCCTGCTACAAGGAATTAGTTGTTTTAATTGATAACTTAACTATTAACGATTTGGAGAATCTTTTGTGTATTTTGTACCCAACGAAAGTGAAACACAACCCAAATGGTTTTATGGACTTGAGTAAATTACGAAAGCCTCATTTATAGGGTGAACCATTAATCAACCGGCACTTTGAATTAAGACTCGCCCTAACTAATTTCCATTCTGTTTTTAGTCCCTTTTTATACTCATTCATCATAAAATCAGGTAGAGACACGTTCTCAAAGGTTAAAGTATTTGAAGGTACAAAATGCATGAAAAATATATCCCCAAGTATAATTCCATCTATATGCTTTCTCCCTTATTGTATTCCTTCAATGTTCCCAGCACCTGCCTTTATTGACTGGTGTATGTGTAATAGACTAGACATTGTGTTGTTGGAAGTTAAAGATATGCCAATGGAGTTTATTTACTTGTATGTACAATTAAAAAAAGTCGGATTCTTCATAAGGCATGGGAGCCTAAATCAAAGACACAATTCTGCGTTTTGCCAGTACAAGTTCCTACATATTCCTCTTGTACAACTTTGCCCAATTTAAAAAAACACAATACAAAATGTCTAGAACAATAACATTAAGAAAGTGCCACAACAGTTTTATACAAGTAAAAGAAACCAAAAAAACATGTAAAAGTGCTACCAAAAAGTTAAAGTTTGCAAATATAAGAGAATACATCATTTATCAACTCCCTACTATATACATGTCTTGTGCGATACGGGAAAATTCTTTACAACAAAAAGTAATCCAAATTGTACTAAAATCTCTCAAAACTACAGAGTTGCATAAAATGGTATGCGAAATGTTTAATAAAAGAAACTGTCTAAATTCGGTTCTATATATTTATTACACTAACCGTAATGTATTGGCATTGAGGCCGTTAATGGAACATTTGCGTTTTACACAAAAATGCTGTACTATGAGGAAATATCATCCAATTCGCACACACATCAACAAGATCGTGTTGAATTATTCTGGTGAACTGTTAAATATTGATTTTAAGAATTACAGAAAATACAAACTGGCAATGCATCGATTGTATTATAAACATTTACCGGTTATTGACCTAGGCTGTTGTGAATTGATGGTGTATGAAATATTAAACTGGATAAGTATAATCAGAAAATATATAGTTAAAATTAACCTTAATGTTGCATATAGACAAGAAAATAAAGTTTTACATGATTATTTGATAAGACAAAGTTTTTCTTTTATTCCTGGTGTAGATGATTATGACACTTATATTTTTTTCTATACAAGATATAAAAAAAAATCATACCACAGGCATTACCCTCATGTTGTTTATAAAAAGCACGTACTTGACCAAACAATGTAAAATTTTTCTTAGTTAAATGCTTTCATTAGTTTTTAATTGTAGCTAAGTAAAATTATATGTAGGACATAATTACTATTAATAATAAGATGCAAATAAATCCTAAATCATATTTATTCATTCATCTAAAAAAAAATGTTTTTATTTTGATTTGTATTTTGAGTCGGGTTTGTACTTGAATTTATTGCTTTTATTGTTTGGAAGCACTTGCTCGACCCAAATAGGTTTGATTGTGCAGTTTTACTTTCCCACGTTCAACATGAGACCAAATCATATACACTGATTGAGAATTTTTTTCTACTGTTATTGTCACACATTTTTCCAATTGTCTCAATCAGTGTATATGATTTGGTCTCACGTTGAATGTGGGAAAGTAAAATATCTACGGCCGACCAAGAACAAAGGGCTTTTCCTATTGCCTTTGTTTGTTTTGGTCGGCTGAATTTTCTTTTCTTCCTTGCTCCATTTCTGAAAAACCAAAGAAATTGTTAGTTTTTTTTGGAAATTTAATTCAATTACCTGTTTGGATCCATGATGGGGCTTCTTCTCCGGGTTTTTGTTGTGTCCTTGGTCCTCCAGTCCTTGGTTTTTGGTGCTAGAGGTAAGTTGAGACCTGAAAAAAAAAGAAACATTAGAAATTAATTAATTATATACTTACCTTACAGTTCCATTGGGTCCTTATTGTGACTTGGCATGGGATTGCCAGTTTTGCACCGATCATGGATGCATCTGGGCAATTGTTTCTGGAAGGCCAGCCTGCTTTTTTAACATGTCCACAGCTCCTGACGGACATTTCAATTGGACATACTGGCCTGGATCTGAATGTCCACCAGTCATCATCATCATCACAACACAGCCTCCTTTGGAAAGTGAAAGGAGTTCCACTGGAAGCCATGCTGGATGGTATGTTGCTGGATCTTTGTTTGGTAAGCATAATTAATTCCTAATAATAAAATTATACTTACCTTACTTACCTTTTTCTTACCTTAGTTTTGTTGATGTTGGTCCTCCTCTTCTTCTTCCGCCACGACCTCCTTCCATTTTTCCATGGACGGGTAGTCCCATTTTTTAATAACCACGTAGGCCCGTGGTTTCGAAGAGGAGGTGGAGATGGTGGACAGTACCCAAGTCCTCAAGGTGCCATTTTTCCTCCATTTTCTTCAGATATCCCACTCAGTGAGCTGGACCATGACTCTGAAGATGACATTGGTAGGTTTTTTGGTTGTGGACTGTTTTTTTTTTCTAACAACTTACCTTGTTTTGTTTTTTTACAGTTGAGTATATCTCTCCAAGAGTTACTCGGACCGTCCCATCTCCTCCTACACCACCACCAGCAAAACCAAGCACTTCAAGAGCTGCACTTGCAACTCCTGCTCCTCCCAGACGATCCGGACGCCAAACTCGTCCACCGCAGCGCTTAATCCTTTAATAGATTTTGTTTGTTTGTTTTTTTCATGAACTCTTCATGTTTTTTTTATTTGAGCTCTCTTGTCCTTGTTGTTGTTGTTGTTTTTTATTACAAAAATAAAATATTTTTGTAACACCCCCCCCCAACACCCACCCCCCCCCATCAATTTGATTATATATATATAATATGATTTATTTTTTTTTTGTATATAGCACACACTTTGATATCTGGATATGCTCACTCTAATATCCAGATATCAATACTAACTGTCTCTGTGATAATGTCAAATGATAAATAGATCTTTCAATACAATCTAAACTAAAATGAACTGATAAACTTTGGAAAGAATGTCAATAAATGATTTTATCCGTATTTCGTTGTATTTCGTTGCATTAAAAATTAATTCCAAATAGTTTGTTTCTAGAAATTTCAAATGTTATAATTTTGAAGCCAAAATGCCGATCAATTTTAATTGTTGAATTGCATTAAGTTCAGATTGCTCTGTGCAACAACGTCTTTTGGGAATCTTCTGTCTCAAATATTACGTCCATATTGGTAAATCATACTAATGGAACTGCGATTGAAAAATTAGGCAATTATATTATACAATGACTAAATTCGAATTTGACATTTATTTTATAGCATAGTGCATACATGCTGTCGGTATTATTTTGTAGTGGAACGCTAGGATTTACAACAAACTAAATGTTTGGAAGAGAAAGCTAGGAGTCATAACATACTTCTGGAAATTGCCAAAAGATTTTTGGAATGGTTTTTGTATTTAATTGAGTAAAAATAATAATTATCTTGACATAGATATAGACACCTGTAAACGCCGAGCAATGACGAAGTCGAATCATGCTGAAGTTCATTATCATGCTTAATATTTCTTTTACTTCGAAGAATTAATATAAAGGACATCTACAATTTATATTGCTATAATTTAGGCATACCAGACGATGAGAGAAATGAATAATAATGTGCAAATAGCCATTTCAACTAGTTATATCGGGTGTCTCATTTAAAACGAAACAATGAAAAGGTACCCCGAAAAATTTCAATTGTTTTTTAGCACTGTTTCAAATTGTTCATATAGCAACTACGCTTAGATTCTGGAAAACTTGTCTAAACTTCATTCTTGTCCAAGCCAAAGTTGTGTGTCTAGTGCTTTTCACAGACAAAACCAAAGTTTTACTATGGAAACGATCAGCAAATTGATAAAAAATTTAACAATTTTTCCTGGGGTACATTTTCATTGTTTCGTTTTATCTGAGACACCGGATATAAGTCTCATTATTATTTTTTATCATTGCCAAATGTACATATGCAAAAAAATATATTCGCAATTCCATCTGCTAATTATTAAACAATAGTTCATCTTCCCAATCCTAAAGTTTGGAAATTCATTAATCCATTACCAAATCTTTAAGAATCTTCTACTTTTTCTACTAAACGCCAACTGAACTTCCAGATTTCAGAGATTTAATTGAAGCAGACTGTTAGAAGCAGTTGAGTTTGTAGAGTGGTGCTAATTGTATTTTTCCATGGCTATTTTTTTTCTGCAGTTGCTTGCTTAATGTTCAAATTTTTTGGATAAAAACCCCATCGCACTAAAGATTTTTATTTAGTATTAATTCTACAACTCCAGTTCATCTAAGTATTCCAAAATGCTTTCAACAATTCAAATAATTCCCTTTGCCCTGATTTTGGGATCGGCATTTTCCACAAATTATGTAAGTTTGAAAAGAAGTAAATTTAGCTATTGTTTTAACTACAATTTAATTGCTTGTACATTTTTTCCAGGGATCATTTTATCTGCGTGGATTGGGAAGCAATAAATGTCAAAATATTTACAACAAATCCTTGGCCAATGGAGGAAGTGATGTGATTTGGGA
>JAQGCY010000144.1:0-26172 GCA_034700645.1 Xenylla mediterranea | reverse complement strand
AATTTTTTCGTTTTTGGGCATTCATATTCCTTTTTTCAAAATTAAAATTGAAAAACTCTGACCAAAATACAATATAATATACAAAATGTTAAGTTTTTGAATAGTGAAGAAAAATCAAATTATTGTACAAGGAAATTGTTATTGTTATATCGATATGCTAGTTGACTTTGACACACAGATCTAATTTTTTGATTTATAATTATTATTCTAATGTTAAATTACTAAACTAGAACTACTACAACTTCAGTTGCATTGCAAAATATAGGCAAAAACAAATTGTTAAAACTCACGATACAATGAATTGGAAATTTCCATTACTAAATTATACTACTAGATAAGAAAACTTTTAATTAATAACAATTACATACATACCACCCACCCTATATTATCGTATTCCATTATTCATTCATAACCCTCCCCCCTCCCTCAAAAAAAATAATGCTTCCTTATACAAATAGCTCGATTACTTTACACGATACAAACATACGAATACACGGTAGGTTAAAAATAATAATTAATTAACTAATTAAATTATAGTTTAAGTACGTGTGATATTATACGTACGAAAACAAACAAAACAAAACACTCGACGACAAATGAAAAACACTTCATCATCGAAAAAAATAAAATAACTTAAAAAAGTTGAAAAGAAATTGTAAATTATTATTACTTATGAAACACATAAAACAAAACTGCAAGAAAAAAAATTTGCAATGAACAAAAAAATAAACGTTCAAATAAATTATGCGTATCAGCGTAAGTATCCTAAACCCAAATTAATTATTTTTTAGCTTTTGATTTTTCTTTTTCCGGTTTTGGTTTTTTAGCAGGTTTTTCTTTAGGCTTCTTTGGTTCGGGTTTTTTGGAAGATTTACTTTGAGAAGGTTGTGGTGGTGGTGGAGCTGGTGCTTGACCTGTTGATTTAGATTTTTTGTCTTGTTTTTCTTTTTGTTCTTTAGATTCTTTGGTACTGCTGCCCTTAGCAGACGATTTCTTCGGTTTTGATTTCGGTGGTTTTTCCTTTTCTTTATCTTTGTCTTTATCTTTGGACTTTTGTTTTTTAGTTTCGTTTTGAACGGTCAGTTGTACAACTTTTTCTGGAGGAGGTGCTTCCGCCGTTTTCTTTGATTTTCCTGGTTTTGCCGTTGAAGATTTGGATGTGGAAGCTTTTGTTGGAGCCGGTTTACTTGCCTGAATCTGTCCTGCAGAAGTGGTCGCTGGTGCGTCTCTAGTTGATGTAGCATTAGTATTCCCACGCTGACGAACCGATTTGGATCTTCCAAAAAATCTAGACACAGCTAATGCCAGTCTTCCCCGAAGTCCTTGGGATTGTACTTGTATATCCTCTAAGGAAATATCTAAAAATACAAGTAAGGATTTTGACTTTGGTTCCAGCATTTTCCATAAACTCTTACCAATAGCAATTTGGGATGCTCTTCGGTAAGTTGACCCGGCAGGTTGTTGTGAGTCTCCTGGTCCCGTAGTTATAATTATTCCAGGCGAACTATTCGTTCCGAAAGAAGCTCCAGCTTCTGACTGTGCAGCACTTTCAGTATCAGATTTAAATTCTGCTCGAATCTTGTCCAAGGCTGTAAAACATATAATTTTAATGTAAAGGATCTAAATTTTTCTTGCGTACATTCTCATCTAATGCCTTGATAAACCATTGTATGATACGCCATTCAAATCAAATCTTAAAACTATATCTGTGAGGCTTTATTTAATTCACAATTTGGATTTATTAAACTCTTCTATTACACCATTTTTTAGAAACTCTTTAATTTCATCCGCACTAAACCCATAGTCCTTCAGAACTTCAACACTATGTTCTCCTGGACTTGGGTTGGGTTGAGTCAAGTTTGCTTTTCCTGGAGTTTTTGATAATTTTGGAGCTGGTTCTGGTTCCCAATGTTTTGTAAATTCATTGAAACTAAACGCATTCCTTGAAGAATTTAGCTCATGTGTTGGTGCATTATTAAGGTCTAATACTGGGGTGACACATGCATCTAATGAATCAAATATTTTAGTCCATTCATTTTGAGTTTTTGATAGAAATTTATCTTGGATTTGAGCTTTGCTAGTTGCAAAATCTGACATTTGTGGTATATCCATTTCCAAGCCTTTCATTAGATCAGCATAAAACTGTGGTTCAAGTGATCCAACGGCCATGTATTTGTTATCCTTAGTTTTGTAGGTATCATAAAAATGTGAACCAGAATCTAATCTGTATTGAATTTGAAATGTTTCCAATGAATGCTGTAGTTTTTTGGCATTGGCATTTGGTATTTTTTCTAAGAAAACTTACAATCCTTCTCCACGATTTTTACCCCACATAAATGAATCTTGGGTTTTGTATAAAAATGAGCTGACATAAGCTGCCCCTTCAGTCATACTACAATCAACAATTTGTCCTTGTCCAGAGTTCACTCTTTCAAATAAGCTCATTAATATTCCAAAGGCACAGAGTAAACCACCTCCGGCAAAATCGGCTAATCTGCAACGATTTAACAATTGTACGAGCTTGACTATGAGACTTCAGAGTAAGTTTCTACTTACAAATTTATTGGTGGAGTTGGTAATTGATCTTTCCTTCCAAGTCTTGATAAAATACCAGACATTGCAACATAATTTATATCATGCCCAGCTTTGAGGACATATGGCCCAGTTTGCCCATAACCGGACAACCTTGCATAAATTAGTTTCGGATTCATTTTCATGAGTCTATCCGGTCCTATGTTTAATTTTTCCATTACACCCGGACGAAATGGTTCAATTAAAACATCGGATTTAGTAGCTAATTTTTGTAGAATTTCTTGTCCCTTTGGATTTTTTAAGTTGAGGGATAAGGACTTTTTTCCACGACCTAAGCGATCTAAATCAGCCCCAGTACCAACCTGGGTCATAGGTACAGTCATTTATGCATATTGGAAATTCCTAATCTGACAGATAACGGCTCAAATTGTTCCTTAATCCTTACCCTATCAATTCGTACAACATAAGCCCCAAAATCTGCTAATATCATTCCACAAAATGGCCCTGGTGCAAGACCAGCTAATTCCAAAACTCGTATACCCTTCAATGCCATATGAAACTTTTTATAACAATAGGCAATAAAAAATTTTCAATAATATGTATAGTTGATGCAAGAAATCAAATACCAATTAATTAGCACCAGCTGAGAAATATAAATTATGTGCAGGGATTGAGTAGAATTCTTCTCAGGAATTAACAATTATTACTCAATGTTCTTCCACAGAAGTCCAGAAGCGAGGGGAACGATTGAAAACAAAACTTTAAGAACACTAGCAGCATATCATCCATGAATTGGACTTTCTCCAATAAGACGCGTCATTTTATCTATATGCTTTCTTTACATGGATTGATGTATATTATCTTATCTACATATTTTATCTTACTTTCATTCATTCATTCAATAAATTTAATGTAAATGTATTGTGACTGTGTGTTTACAAACCTTTTTTTAAGTCCATTTCATCCAATTCCTGATTTTGTATTGCTTTAAGCCTCTTACGAAATTTCTTTAGGATTTTTCGTCTATTAAAATCACCTTCAATTTCTTGTTTTGTCCGTGGAATCCGAAATTTAAAACAGCAACATAGCAAAATTACTGCACAGTAATAAAAATTGTACAGTTAATTACAATTATTAAGGGTAATTTAATCCTTTCTCTCGTACTTACCCAGCATTAACACAGCTCCAATAGATAAAAACATAATATGCCATACGCGAAATCCATATAAAACTTCCTGTTCAATCCAATCCTTTTCTCCAGATCTTTCGGGAAAGGGTCCAATCTGTGTTTCATCTCCATTTCCAGATGCCAATTGATTGCAATTCTAAAGAAAAATAAATCAATATCAATCGTTTCAAAACTATGTTTATTTGTTTGTACATATCAAAAACAATACAAATCTTGACGAACTTGTAGTTGTAGTTTAAGCTTAGCACGGTCACGTTTTGCAGTACTCATTCATACGATAAATCAAAAGTTTTCTCTGACTAAACTGTGCGTTAGAGTAAAGTTGGTATACGTAAATACTTGTTCTAAACTTTTGATAAATTTTTTGAAGCAAACTACAAAGATATACCAAAGCTTCTAACTTTAGAATAGGTGAAAGGAGATAAAGAACTACTCAAAGAAGAATAATTCTCTTAAAAATCGTAAAAAATGAAAAATGTAGCTATCATTCTTTTATAGGTTAGAAGGATCCATTTCCCCAGCTAAAGCTAAGCCATCGCCATGAACATGATCATGATTTTATGATTATATGAGGAAAAACGAAAAAGCCTATAAATCCAAATGCTCAACAAACTAAGAAAAAAGCTATTAATCGATAAGTCAAAAGTGGTTTTTGCTAATACTAATAATAATACTTGCTATTGGAAAAGCATGTTGAAAATGAAAATGTTGGTTATGGGTACATTGGTGTTAATTCAGTTAATCGACTACGATTATAATTCACTCACCCCATCGTTCGTGTCATTTGAACATTTCCCAACTTCAGTAGAACCAAAGTTAACCATTCTTTCTACTTTTTTCTTTTATTAAATCACGCTAACGAACTTGACCAAAATCCGTAAATCAAAATCAAATCAAAGATAATGGATTAATGATGGTAGATGAATCTGAGAGTTTTTTTGTGATTTATTTCTTATAGTCAGAGTAGAGCAGCAGCGTCAGTAAATCCTAACAAAAAGTTTCACATCATCAATTTTTGGTTAGGTTTCTTCTTATTTACAATAATTAAATTGCAAAGATAGAACAAATAAATAAATGCAAATTCTTGGGATATTGCAAATAAGATTTCCTCTTGTTTTAAAAAATGAAGCTTATTTTACTATTACTTTCTTTTTTTTACAACCCAACAACCTGAGCTCTGATAGATCCACAAAAACACAATAAAATGAATGGAAGATTTTATTTTCCATTGCATGTTTTGTTACGTTATATTTTATTTCTGAATACAATACAATAGATAAGTTTTAGCGTTAGTTTAGTATTAGGTAGTATTAGTACACCTCGCCCACTTTTCCTAAAAGCTCCAAAAAAAAATCTAGAAAGAATCTAAAAGCTACTTCTAGAATATATGCCATCTCCACATCTAGTATCCATCTATCTATCTTTCCAAAATAAAGTAGGTAATCTGCAGGTAATCAATTCAATCTGGGTTATATTATACTTCTAACTTCTACAGATATGAGATCTATAAAATTAGATGGGCAGATGGAAATGCATGTCTAAACTGAACTGTCTGTCTAATCTGTCGGCAACGGCAAGCAGAATCGAATAAAACTAAAACGATTTTGTTTGTTCACTCGAGCGAGCGTCTAGAGCGTGATCCTCGTTGTAGAATGTAGATTGATTGCATAAAAACAGAAGCCTTATTATGATTAAGTTAATTAATTGCTTAATTACTTTACTACAATGATTCATGGCATGGCGTTGTAAATGATTTCAACCCTTCTGTTTTGTGCATTTTGGAAACAATAGCTGTTACGCGTGGATCTTGTTAGGCTCTTAATTGTTATGCTAAATCTTATTATGCAATTTCGGAAACAATAACAATCCAAAATGAAATGTTATGGATCACAGATTATATTCTTTGATGCTAAAGTAAAAAGTGAAAGTTTATAAAACTAACTGAATTTCAACAATTTAGAAATCAGTCGATAAAATTTTTGAGTAAAGAAATAAGGGATAAATCATGTTGAGAATTTTTTCACTTGGTCTTGTTACATTAATTACATTTGGAATATTTTGTCTTTGGATGATTCCAGGGAGTATTAGAGCTGGTGTACCAATCCCAGGGTAAGCAAAGCCAAGGGAAATGTAAAGGTGTAAAACATATATTTATTTTGTAGGTTAATGTAGTATTTCCGTTGCGTTTCTTTTCGTGATTGCTATTAATCTCATGATAATATCAACAGAGCTCACCAAGGACCAACGCCCTTCCAAAGTATTTTTGCTACGGGTTTTAATGGAGGTTATGGAAGTTTTGGTTCAGGGTAAGTGTGTCAGTCATTTCAGTTTCATTTCTCGTTCAATGGACTATAGTAAAAGCTCAAACATATAATAAAAAACTCTACTTGATTTTTGATTTCGCTGCTAAATAGAACTGTGGCTGGAGCTATTGGATCTTACGGAAGATTCGTTACAGGCGGAGCATCCTCAACGGCTCATGGCCATGGTGGCGGTGGTGGTGGATACGGGAAATAAATGAAGCGTTGTAGATTCGCATTAGTTCAATTAGTTTAGTATGCCTTTAGTTTACTACAGTGTTCTTTTATGCATTTGCATATAAAAGTTTTGTATCACAAATTGGAATTAAAATCATCATTATCATTAGCGCTTTTTGACAATTGGCAATGGTATTCTTATATAGCAGTGACATTATTGGCACGCGAAAATAAAAAACTTAAGCGAGAACTACAGTACAGTGCGATAGCGAGGTTGTGGTATGACATGAATTATTTTGACTTAGTAGGATTCCTTAGGTATGGGAACTCAGTAAATATGTCCCTTATAATTGCCTGTGAGTTACGATAGCTTAGTGTTGAGCTGCTGGGCTCCTCTTCAATTAATATTCCAGTTAGAGAATTAGCAAGATCCGGGATTCGGTAACGAAATTCTGTATATTCCGTGTTTCGTAAGATTTGATGGAGTAGAGTGAGATAAAGTCCACGTCGCTTGATAAGAAATAAAAAACAATTATCAAACACCAAAGACCGATTTCCTCCTAAAACTTTTCAGCTTACCTCATCTCCATGCCCCAAATCATTTAAAAATCGTATGACAATATCCAGCAAAACCTTGACATCATTTGTATAAAATATTTTTGCAGTTGTTGGGCATGAGAACATTTCAATCAGAAGTTTGAGTACTGAATTTTCTTTGGATTTATATGGAAGGTGGCCTTGGAGTGGATCCCCTGAAAATATAATGGTTACGAATAGTAAAGTATATTAAGTATTACTTTGAATTATGCTGAGCAACTTACTTCCCCAATTAACAAGATTAATAACTTTCTGCGTAAATATTGGCACTACTTCAAGTTCAAATAGTCCTTGAATCGTCAAGTTTAAATCATGGGTTAAAAATTGTAGGTTATAAGCTAGGAGAAGATTGATAAGACAATCGGAAATTGAGTCATCGTCTTGCGGTGGAGATTCAATTAGGCGTAATATATGTACTACAAATTCTCGACCAAGATGTTCTAAGGATTAATATTATTACGATAAATTATAACATAACTTTTATTTTCTTAAATGCAATTGAATTTTGTTGTGCCTTACCAAAATGTGTTATTGGTAATGTTTCTCCAGGACATAGTAGAAGACACAATAAATTCCCTGTTGAAATTAGAGTTTCCTTTACATCTTTTGAAGTATCTGAACTACCAATCTCTTGGATTTCTCTAGCTAATTCCATAGGTAGAACTGAATTACTTAATACGTTAACAGCTTTAGTGTCGACTGAGCAAATTAGAGTAAACGTAACTCTTAGTTCTTTTCTTATGGACTGACGGATTTCCATTTGGTAATATTGGGCTAGGGTATGAATACTACAGTAGTGATCTTTGTCCATTACATATTTTGATATTGAATGATCAGCATTTTTCTAAGAAACCAGTAAAATAAAAAATGTAAGTCGAATTAATTGGGTTTTGTAAAGTAGATAGTAGTTACCAATATGGTGTTAAGTTCATTCAGGGTTTCCAATATATGATCTTCATCCTCATGTAATGCCCAACTCCTTTGCTGCTCGTCATCTTTACAATCTGTCAATGTTTGAAATAGTTTTTGTAATTTTTTTGCATCTGGGCTGGCATTAAGGAGGTCAGGGAATTTTCCAATCGTACAAGGTCCCTCTAAACATTGGAGTAATTGTTCAAGTTCATGATATTCGGAGTCAGTTGTCCTCATCTGCAAAAGTGGAATACAAAAATTCAAAATGTAATTCCGAATACATGGTATTAGTTTTCTATAGGACGAATTGCTTACTTTCCAAAACTGAAAAGCAGAGTACACAGCAATCTGGGATTTCTCATGACTAATTCCAACAGAATTTCGAACCTTATCAACCATTTCACATGCAATTCTATGTATCCTCTCATCTCTTTCTTCTTCTCTACTAGTAATTGACGAGTCGGATGATTTGCGGAGACTGGGTATTGAAATAACTGATGGTTTATGGTCAATTGGTTGACTTAATTCATACACAACTGGTGGTTGTGCATGTGACTTTTGGTGCTGCTCACGATCTGTTCGATGACGATGAGTAATTCTTGTCTTTGGTTTTGGAAGTACTTCCAGGACTGTTGCTTCCTCGTCTTCATCTTGTGTACTATCATTTTGATAACCGTCAGGTGGTACAATTATCATTTCACTAACGCTATCTTCTTCATCTTCATTGTCACTTTGAACAATTGGCATTCTGTCTTGAGTATTTTTCTTTGATGAAGTTGAAGATCTCGGTATTCTTCCATTTTCAATTTGTTCATCTTTAGGCTAGAAAAAACGAATCAATTAGATATCGTTATGCCGTGAAAGCTAATTTTTAATAACTCACCATATAAGACTGTCCAAGGTTACTTAAATTTGACATTGCTATTTGTCTTGCACGTCTCATTTCATCTTCTAGATCGATTATTTTATCACGAAAATCAATTGTAGGATCAGCTAGTAATTTCTCACGAAAGTTAATTAGTTCTTCTAGCTTATGATGAGGCCGACGGTGGTTTTCAGATTGGATAAGTGCATCATTCAGGAAATTTAAGAGGGACTCTCCAGTATACTGTTGTAATAAATATATCAGTGAAAAAATATTTATTATACCAGATTTAACGACATAATTAACTTACATCATGATCAATTTTAACATAATTTGCTGGGACCAAACCCGTATCACCCATTCGATTACTAGCACGAAACCAATTTGCATCAATATGATGTGTACCAAGGAACAATAATTCCTCACCCAATTTAAAACCCAGGGTTTTCTCATCCACTTGTCCAAAGTCATACATTCCTCGTAACATTTTGAGTACCTAAGGAAGCAAAGCAAAGTAATTTAGCATATTTTATTAATTTTAAAGCTTGATCGGAATCAGAATAATTAAGCAAAAGCAACTTACCTTGATTTTATATCACGATTTAATGTGGTAATAAAAATCTGTGTTAGTAGGAGGATTTGCTAGTATAATAGCTCGCTCGATGAAGGAAGATGAAGTTGAAGATTTACATGCGCGTCTATTGTATATAATTCTGGTGAGATGAAGATGAAAATGAAATACTCCGATTCGGCTTCGGAGTGAAAGTTCTCTGGAAATCCGGAACAAACAAACAAGCTTGAAATTTTGGCTTTGGTTTCTATAGATTTAATGAATCTTCTTCTGGATTCTATCTACTCAACAAAAATACTAATTTGTACTCTCTCCACATTAATGTCTATCAACTTAAATAATATTCACAATTTACGATTATAACAGTCAACAGTACATACTAAAATTGATACTAAAATACTAATAATATTTCATTCAGATGAATCTTCTTTAGATGAACAGTACCAAGCAATCCAATCTACAATTTCAGTCTCTTCACAAACTTCCATTTTTCTTGTAAGGGACCGCAGAAGTGTTGCAATATTTTGTTGTACATCCTGTGGCCAATCTTGCCTTAGTAAAATTAAACAACTTTCTTCTAAATCTAATGGAGATATTAATTTTTCATTAACTAATTTTGTCATTATACTACTAAAATCTATCCAAGTTTGTTTGGTATCTGCAGACTGAGCCAGGATTATTAAATTACGTGAACAGAGCAATGTATCTGATTCATGAGTCCACATTTTTTTCCAAAAGTTTAGGAATAAATCTTGTATTGGTTCAGTAAATAGTGTAGGTTGGAATGTAATTATACCAAGTGCCAAGTCAATGGTTGAATGGGGTATCCACTGCTTTTGATGCAGGAGTCGAGTGTCTGTAAGTATGGTTGTAAGCGCTTCTTCAGAAATTGGTTTCCCGTTGTAGAGTCGTTTGATTGACCGATGTAGTAGAGCAATCAGTTGAAATAGTGGAATTGTTGTTGGTGATGGTGAGGCTGGAACATTAATTTCTTTGACTGTTCCAGAGCAGGTACCAGGTTCAATAAGAGTTTCAGGTACAATTGGAAATAAATCTAAAAAGAATGAACATTTTAATCTCTTCCAAACTAAAAAGTGTACACTTTTAACTTACCAGACTTAATATGTTGATCCATCCATACTAAAATTTTCTCCTTTGCTTTTCTAATAGTGATTTCTTGACATAGTTTTTGTACAGGTTTAGTTGTAACATCTCCAAGAAGAAGTTGAACAGATTCATTACACCTTGAACTCGAAAATTCTTTCAGTTGTTCCCAAATTCTTTTTCTACATTCAAGAACTGCATTCTGTCCAAATATTTTTTGTCTCGTTAAGTCCTTCTTAATTTCTAGGAGGGATTGATTTCGTAAAAGCTTTGCAAAATTTGAAGCAATTCTTTCAGAAATAAATTCAACAGTTTTCTTTAGGGATGGAGGTTGTATAAGGAAAAATTGAGATTCAAGATCCATTTGTATGTTTCCAGTGGATTGGGATTTAGGTGCAACGGTCGTAGGAGTCGAAGTTTCATGTTGTAATGTTGCCTGTGGTTCTTCAGGGATGGGACGATCTGGTTTACTATATGGATAAATCTGTCCAGGTTGTTGGAGGCATCCTTTGACTGGAGCACTTCCAGAAAGTAATTGTAGAATTTCTCTAGTTTCAGTGTAGAAATAAACTGGTGAGAGGAGTACACCAATATAGGGTTCAACATCAAGGATTACTGTTCCATCGTCCTCAGAATTTTCGTCTGCATTTAAATTTAAGTTGAGTATGTCAAGCACAGTACCAACAGTTCCATGAAATAATTGCGAGTCAGGAAATCCAAGGGATGAGAACAATTTGCCGCAGATGAACCTTAGGAATGTTCGACTTTCTATTGACAGTTTGATGAAACTTTCAGTAGTTGGATTTACAATGAGTACTTCACGATACAATGCAGTAATCATATCCAAAACTTTCTTGTAATGGGGTAATTGATATACAACTGGATCAGCCTGTGCAAGGATTTCAATAATCCATGGTAGGGTAAATGTAAGTCTTCTTTGACGAAGAGCAGTTTCCAAATGATTTTGTAAATCAATTGGGAAAGCTTGCCATGAGCGGAGAGCAATTTGCGACTGAATGTAGGTTTCTACACTGATTATGGCAGAGTTTGGTTTTTTGGCACTAAATTCTTTATCTCGATAAGGAAGAAAATACAAGTAGCTCAGGGTTTTCGCTATGAACTGCAGTTTTTTCATTTGCTCCAAAATACTTAAGCAATCTGAATCGATTGATGCTTCAATCTATAAATAGAAAGAATAAGAAAAAGTAAAAACATCAATGTTAAATCAAGCAATATTTAGATTCTAGCTTTTGGTTTTCACCTGCAAAATTTCATGTACAGCTCTATCAACCACATGTTGATTGAATGTGGCCAAATTTACCAATTTGGTAAAATATTTGAGGAACTCGAATGGATCTCTTGTAGTCCCAAACTGTTGTTGAGGTTGAAATGTTTCTGTAGAGCACAATCGTTTTCTTAGCTGTTCGAATTTTGTAGGATTTGACTGAAATATTCGTTGGATATTCTCATCATCAGCCGTGTAACTATGCATAGAGTTCCGATATGCTATTTCATCTAAAATGCATTGGGAAAGGAGCAGTGTTCCCAGGCGTCCAATGTTCGTAGGAGAAGTATTTATGGATAATAATTGTTTCATTTTCATCCAACTTCCTTGATGATCTGAACTATTCCACAATTCTTTAATAGCATAGAAAAGGTCACGCTGTTTACTAAAATCTTGTCCATCCTTCTGGTGAGGAAATGAGTGCCGGCCTTCAGTTTCTGAATGATAAATTACACGGATGGATGATGAACTTCCAACTGGACCACTAAAACTCAATTTAGATTTCAATGCTTGTTCCTCTTGGTGTATTTTATCCACAATACTTTGTATTTTTACACGAAGGGTTTTTGGTATACGATGTGGATAAAAATCAATCAACATTTGATATACGTTTCCTCCAACTGGTGGGATCCATGACTCTACTTGAAGTTCCAAGACTTGCGTTACAAAATAAGCTCTTGATGCTTCAGTACTTAATAAATGCTCAGATTTGTTAAATGAATTATAATTTGGATCAGTATTATTTGATACAAGGAGTTGGATCAGGAACTTAATTTCATTGAATAATGATCGACAAGTATTTGAATTCAAGCTTGAGGAATAGGAACTTGCAAGGGTAAATAATTCAATTATAGTTTCTTCGGAAAGCTCGGCAAAAAGTTCCGCAGATCTTGAGGCTTTTTTTGTTGGGAAAGTCCTGGTGTCAGGGTCTGGTTGGACATGTGCTGGAGCTGGCACTGTTTTCACTACTGGAGAACTTTGTATTTGACTAAGTACTTGTTGTAATCCCTTTGTTAGATTAGTTCTTTCTTTTGCAGGGTCAAATGTATTATTTGATTCAGTAGAATTTGCAACTGTAAATGGATTTTCTTGACCATGTCCAGGACCTTTAGAGGAGCCAGAAGCTGAAGCCACACTAGGTTTCTTTGAAGCAGATTGGGATTCAAGACTCAAGTTTTCAATTGGTGGAAATGAATCTAAATTTTGTATATCTGGTGGTTTTCTAGGTAGAGATTTTAAAGGTACACGTTTCTTTTCAGGTGGAAAACTATATCTTCCTCGTCGAGCTACTGCTCCATTTCCTTGACCATGATTTTGATTCTGGTTATGGTAATTTTGGGATTGGAAATGCGTATGAGAAGGAGGTGGTGGACTTGTAAAGAATTGGGATGTCAAGTCTTTGGGTATTGTCGATGTGGTATCAGTTGGTTTGTCAATTTTTCTGGATAGTTGTACAGGTTGAATTCGTCTAGCAGCAGTAGCAGTAGTTCCTCGACCAGCACCCCCAATTCCTGTCGGTGTCGCAAATGCAGAAACAGGTGTATTAGGAGCTGTTAAGGGTTGATGGGGGTAGGGTAGAGGTGGATGATTATGATTATCCCTTGATTGGGGTGAAGCATTTTGTTTCCATAATCTGTTCAATGACAATCGAAAATGAAGATAATTTAATAACAAACAACAAATATGTTAGTTGCAGTTAACAAGAATACAATTTACAATTATTATAATTCTTACCCGGATGCAAGGGAATGGACCAAATTTAAGGCTTGTAATCCACTAGGATTATTCGGAGTTGGGGTGTGTGTATGCGTATGGGGTTCCATGACTGTTGTGGGGGTGGGATCGGGATGGTGGTTGACCTTGACAATTAATCAGTCCACTGTCTCCAACTCCATCAATCGAATCACCTACAATAAAACCACTGTCCTGTCCAATCCAACGCCAACCAGAACCAAATGTCATAACAGAAACAGATGAGTTGATTTTAGTTTCGCTCACTAAGACCGACTTCTCTCAAAACTCAACTCTCGGAATTTTTTAGAACAATAACAAAATTTTATTTTAATTGTTTGTTTACTGTTTGTTGTTTTTCATACAAAAGCAAAACTGCAAATTACCAATTAATTAATATTAAATTATGCTCATATTAATACTTATGAATGCAGATAGTTCAAAAAAACAAACAAAAGAGTAGCTAGGTTAAGATAAGAACTTAAGAAATGCAAACTATAACTATACCTTATTGTAGGTAGTTTACATGGTCTTGTACAACGCCAACGAAGCAAAACAATTGAGTATTAGGATTTATGCTTCTATTCTGAATTTTACTCCTCTACCTTTACAGCATCACTATCATCTCCAAAACCACCCCAATCTTTTTCATTATCATTATCATCATCATCGCCAACAACATTGCCATAATAATCGGCTGATTGATCAAATCCTAATCCACTGCTAGTCTCATTTCCAGCTTCAGTTCCACCTTCACCATTACCATAATACTGGAGATGAGGCATTGGCTCAGGCTCTGGGAAAGTATTTAACATTGTGTTTGTGATGAACGGATGTACCAAAGCATCCTTTGGTGTAATACGATCTTTTGGCTCAATTTGGAGCATTTTTTCCATAAGATCCCATAATCCAATTGTTTCTGGATCTTGTGGAGCATAATTATAATCCTGTGCTTGTAAAATTTGCATAAAGTATGGTGAGAAATTGGAATTATACCAAGCAGAGTGTTAAGAAGCTTACCACAAAAGTTTCTTTAAACTCATCATCATTCAAGCGCTTCATTTCTATTGCTTCTTGGTCTTCTGTAGACAAAACAACATAGCCCGAATCATGGTCAAAAATGGAATCATGTTTCTGGTAGATTAAGGTCGTCATACGGCGGTCATGAGCCAAACGCATCCTGTAGTCAAAAATGGAGATTAGTAGTAGAGTAAAAGTTGATTAATTTTAGTTCTAGCTATGCTACATCTTGAACTTACCAAGTAGGAAAACGACCAAAATATTTTTCAATTAATCCGCAATGAAACCTTGCACTACTTGAAGAAAAAAATAGATCACGATTAATCCACAGAGCAAAAATTGTGCAACCAACGCTCCACATATCAACTGCTAGATCAAATCCAATGTCCAATATTGCTTCTGGAGCCCGATAACGTGGGCTTTGAATTGCTTTTCCGATGTAATTCTCCTTGGAATTCCATTGTAAGGCTAAGCCAAAATCCACAAGCTTAATCCTTGGGTTATTATGCGGAAACGTAAGGTATCGGTCTTCCTCCGCGTCCCATACTTTACGAAATTCATTTTTCTCAAACACAATGTTTGACGGTTTAATATCACAATGAATGATGTGATGTTGTTGCAAAAAATCCAAGCAGCTTAGCAATTGTTCAATAATTTGACGGATATCTGGAATATAGAATCTTCCTTCCAAGTTACGCTATTAGAACGGGGAAATCAAAAATATTCAACTATTCAATCAGAAATTGCAATTCATTCAAAGTTCATAGCAGTCAAGCAGTCCCTACCACGAAATTTTCAAGGTCCACACCATAATATGGGAAAACCAAGTAATGAAATCCAGATTCCAAGTCTCTAAAATATTCTTTTAGGTAGCAAATTTTCCTATGAGAATGAAAAATATGGTCAGAAACGTTCAAGCTCAAGGAACACTATGGGTACTTGCTTTGTATTATTTGGATCCAATGACTTAAGCATCTGCAAAATTCTAACTTCATTTTCCACAGTACTTTCATCAACCTCATCATCCATGATTTTTATGGCATATACTTTGGGTCTAATAATTGGATTTTGGTTTATAATTAACAAAGGTAGATTGAATAATTTTGCTTGGCTAAACTTACCTAGGTACAACAGCAGATGCATAAGCCGATGCATCATCATGATTTGCCCCAGCAGCACCTGCCCCACGCTCAGCAGCTTTAGGCCAGACATTGACTTTGACAACATTTCCATAAGATCCTGTTCCAAGATGTCTAATTACTTTGTCTACATAATTTTTTTAATATAATAAAATGAATTAACGTAAACAATATAAATATACAGCAAGAAAAACATGTAAATTCATCACATTTAAGAGTTTAGGTTTAGATATATCTCGAGTTGCCAGTTAAGATTCATTCTAATTAGTTGAAAGGCTAATTTAGTCGAAAATGATGCTAGAAAGATAATAAAAGTCATAGTCGTTGCTAAACTTACAACCAAAAATTTTCCCATCAACAATTCCATTAATCTTATCAATTGTTTTTGATGGTGAGAGATTTAGGTTGGGTGATATAAGGATTTCATCCATCTTGATTGTTGTGCAGCGGAAGCGGAGTAGCTGCAGCGACGCGACTGCAGTCTAGGGCTACTAGGGCGGAAATTGGAAATTTAATTATTCAGATAGAAGGTTATTCTAGAAGAAATAGAGCCTATAAAATAATCTATCTACTGCATTCACTTGCTCCAATTGTTGTAGTTTTATTGGAGTTCCTATACAGCAAGCAAGTATGGGACTGGCAGGATGATGGCCGGCCTAATAAATGTGGACTGGACATATCATGTTGCCAATGCTTTTATATAGCCCTCTGCCTTTGGATTCAGGGCCGGACTGCAGCGGTGCGGAAGATGACGATCCTTGTAACTTGGTCAGCATATCCATTGTTGTTCCAATGAAAATTATACCTTCTCATGCATTTTTCTAAGACAATAGTAACTGCAGCGGTAGCTAGCACTAACTGCTAAGCCCTAATATTTAATTATTCAGCTCAATCATCATCATACTTAAAAGTAGCATTGTTGCTATTGTTAGTAGAAATTAGTATGTAGTACCAACATAGTACAGACTATAAATAAGGCAATCAAATTTTCAAACAGTTCATTCACATTTTATTCATTTGGATTAAATAAATCTTAGAGAAATCCTTGGTCTAAATCTCTAAATTAAATATACTCCAATTACTCCAATAATTCCATACTTATATTTATCGCATTTGTGTAAATATTATGCATCTGAGTGTCTATGTCTGGCCATTCTTTGGCTTTGCTTGAATAAAAAAAATTCTTTAAATATACCTTGATGTCTAGAAAAATAAATTTCAAGCTTTTTCTACTGTTGATCAATTATTTATGAGTAGTTCATAATCATAGTTTATGATGGACAAACGGATCCTTTCAGCGTTTATTGTAGTCATTGGGATTTCGACTCTTCAAATATTTCAATGTGTTCCAGTTGATCTTGATATTGTTGATTCATCCACTGGTACTGCCGGTATCTCAAGTACGGAAACTCCAAGTCCAAACCAAATATCAACATTAATTGAAATTATTGAAACCAGAGGTATGAATGATACCTTATTCCCCTTAAATTTTAGAAATTTTAAGACAATAATGCATGATATTATTTCATATTATAACTTTCAGCCGGATTTAATTTCACTCTTGGAGATTTTTATTTCCCTTCATTAGCTTCGTTATTTGGTCGATGATGACAGGAATAAATGGATCTGAAAAGTCTGAATTCTGAAAATGCGTAACTTTTCATGATTTACAGTCAATAAAAACAAGAATTGCTAATACCAGAAAAGCTAATACTTTGGTTACAAAATAATGAGTAATACGGTAATTGTCATCCATTTAGTCTCCGTTTTATATGAGTTTCTATTCTGCTACCTTAAATAATTATATAGCTGCTGTAATAAAGCCCGACTTCCGGTGTCTAACTTACTCTTGAATGATTTTTCTTTCTTAGGTCAAGTTCAATTAAACCATTTATTTCATTATTATTATTTGGGTTTTTGTTTGGTATTGGTATTGAAATTGAAACTGATAGGAATGTCTAAGGCTTGGACCTTATCTCAAAATTTTAACTTCACAGACATACATAAATTGACAAGCAGAAGCAATTTATCATCATCATATTTTATGTACATGTTTCTTGGCTTATGAATTTCTATTGTATTATTGTATGGTTCTGGTTTATTTGTTTTTATCTCTTAAAACAAAAAAAAAAATGAGATGATGCAGGAAATGAAACATTGCTTGCATTAAATTTTAGAAATAAGAGCCAACAACGCCAAAGTTTAATAATGCTAACACTTCTAAAAAAATCTAAAATTAGTTAGTAGGTGGACGGTGTACGGGTGTTTTATATGCATTTTGCATCGTATCCGGCGTCATTACCAAACAAGATATTTTGGGTACAAGGACATTTTGTTGTTTAGATTGACGCTAACAAACTTTTTAAAACATTTCCAATAGATTTGGACGAATTTTGTATTTATTTTAGTTTTTTAATGTCATTGAACACTAAGATCGAAAACGAAAGGGTTTGACTTGACTACTTCAGTTCATTCCGATTTTGGATGGTGAAGTTATATTATTGATCTCCAATTCTTATAGTTTTGTTAGAACAATGAGTCTAAAACAATTGTTTAAGTTTTTTCTAAGTAGTATAGTAGTAGGAATCCTTATTTTTGAAGTAAAACCAATATATGCAGCCCCTCAACCAGTTCCACAACGAGATCGTACCCCTTCAGGTGATTATTCTGTAACGTAAGTCAACAAAGAACAGTACATGTACAAAGTAAAACTTGATTAAGCTTAAAATACGGAGTCGAAGTCATGACATTTATTTTTTCTTAAGGCATCTTGACATTCGAGATGCTGTCCTTTCTCTTGTACGAGTTTTACAAGATCAAATGGATAAATTAGAAAGACATGAAGGACGTGAGAGACAATTAGGAGAACAGTTAACAAGGTCATTAGCTACACTTGAAAAGCGTGGACGAGGAGAAGAGAAAAATATTGAAAATATTGCTGCATATATTGGTAGACTAGATGAAAAAGTCAAATTAATTCAGGCTACAGTAGATAAGGTAAAACAGAATTACTACGTACATACTCTATTTACCATTCTACAAAACAAGTTTCACTTTCTCTTTGCTTTCTCTTTTTCCGTTTTTAGCAAGCGGAGGATCGACGTGTTGAAAATGAAGTAACAGGATTAGAACTTAAATCATTAAAACAACTCCTGTCTGACACGTCCCGAGGTTCTGGAGGTACAGATCGTATTGAAAAGAAACTTGATTTACTAAGTGAAAGGGTACATGCTTTTAATACATTATGTCACATTGAGTGAAAGCTTAGTTTATCTGTATTTTTTTGTCTGTTTGTTGTTTTTTAACTATTAGGTTAATTCAATCCGTGACATTAGTGAGAAAAATACAGCAAAATTTGATACCCTGTTCGAACTATGGAAATCAACTACGTCAACAGGGGGAGGATCAGACATAAATGAAACCCTAATGCAAGAATTACATGAAATTAAAGAAGGCTTAAGTCGTACAATAGAATTAGAAACACAATTACTTACTACTAAAAACACTGGTACAAGTTCAGTTGCTTCATGGCAAGGAGAGCTTATGGAATCAATGGATTCGCAAAGGCGACAATTGTCTCTTTTAGAAGAAGAAATTGGAAAAGCCTTACACTTACTTGGGGATATGACTAAATCCGCCTCTGGACTACAAACAGTCCTCAATGAATTAGAACAGGATACAACAAAGGGTTTTGAATCTTTAGGGACTCAAGTTGATCTCCTTAAAAAAGACTCAAGTTCAGCCTTAGATGATAAGTTGACTAAGGTCCAAGAAATTATACGAAGTGGACAGAGACATTTGGAAGGAAAAGTAAAAGAGGCTGAATCAGCAGTAGGAAGCTTATATACTCAAATGGAAAATGGTTATGGTAAATTAACAAAAGAATTGAAAGGATTATCTAATGTTGAGAGCGTATTATTGGATACTGGAGACAATGTGCTGGATACAAAGAGACGACTTGAATATGGAGTACAGCAAATTATGGGAGAAATTGGTCATCAACTTAAGGATTACACGGCAAATCTTAATTCTTCCCTGCAACATAGGTATAAAAGCGTCATTTGATTTTTTAAGCAAAACAAGTCAGCAATGCTATTAACGTCCTGGAGGAAGCAAACTTTCCTTATTGTTTCAGAAACTTAACTTTTACTTTTACAGAAGTCTTGATTTACTTTTTTTCAGATTTGACCTATTAGCTACTGCTGTTCTTGGGAACCAAAGCAATGCAATTACAAACTTGACTTCACGTATGGAAGAAGATATAGGACAAGTATGGCGTCAAATTGGTATATTATATCATGAAATGTCACGGTCAGCCAATTTATTAGATACAATTCATTCTCAAACATCCAAATACGTCAACAATAGCTTAGACACGATGTCCTCAATGGATGGAAAAGTTGGACAAATAACAAATCGTATGGGTGAAGTTGATGATAATTTAAATTATTTATTAGGACGAATGAGTTTGGTTGTACAAGAGTTTAATATGATTAAAAGTGGTTTGGGAGAGGCCCTGGTGAGTCTCAAAGATTCATTTAATGAATTGTCAGAATTTGAAACTGATAAAATTGTTAAAAAGGAAGATTTAGTAGGTGTTGAAGCTCCTACTACGGAAAGTCCAAATGAAATTTAGATAAGTGGAGAAAGGTATATGTGTTTAAAAAAAATGCTTGCAAAAGTTTTCTATTTTAAGTAAAGTAGAACTACGCTTATAAAAAAAATCAGAGCTAAATGCAATATTCTAGTAGTAGGTAACTTTTAAAACTTTGGAATGTAAAATAAAAAATTTTGTTTCTGTTTCTTCTTCATCTTTTGTTTGTTTGTTTGTTCGATGTTTAAAAGAGAGCAAATATTGACAATTGAGATTCTTCAATTCAAATCACATAACCACATGAGAAATCGGCATACATTTCCGAGGATTTGGAACATTGGAGGGATTCTGTGAAACCAACTAATTGCCGTAAAAGACCTTTAGTTCTAGGAAATCAAAATTTAATAAAATTAGAATTTCTGGGTTTTGTATTTCCACATCCACACTTCGCACTTTACTCACCTATGATCATGACTAAGTGTGGTATATGTTGAATGCTCTAGGTCATGGAATGCTAATGTACTGGATGAACATTGGCTCTGGAAAATTCATAAGAAAGCCATAATCAACAATATTGGCATTGGGTATTTAAACTGGAAATTCGTTAATGAATTGACTCGACTTACTTGGCCATAGGCAATGAAAAATAGAGCAATTGGAGAATAATGATGGAGGCTTGGGAGTGGGGAATAATTAAACTTTTTAGCTTTAAAGCCATCAAGTGCTATTTGGATTCCAGCCAAGTGTAATGTTGAGTCTAAGGAAGTACGTTCAAGGTAGTCTTCATCATCTAATCGAATTTTGGTAAAAAATGTTGAAAGGCAGGTTCTTTTGGTTTCAATTAAGTCTCTCCATTCTTGTGTAATTGAATCGTCATCCATCATTATAATTCCATTAGACCAATAAAGACCAAGTTCTGGTCCATAAGCGCTAGCAATTGCTTCACCAATTTCAACTCCAATTTTGCCATAAAGTATTGGTAAGTGAGCATCCGGATTTTCTCCTAAGCCAAGGTCCATTGTTTGAAGAATTGTTTCTGGTATTATAATTTTATTCAAAGATGGAACATAAGTGATTTTATATGGAAATTTTTCAAGGGCCCAAAGTGTTGGGGTTTCTGTACTTGGAGATGCTAGATTAATTTGTTCCATTCGTAAATTAAATGCATTTTTTTGTAAAATGTTTTCAAAAAATGTATCTTTTTGTGCATCAAGTGGAAGGTAGTAATCAATGAGAGTGGTACGATTGAGAAATGAGGCTGGTGAACCAATTTGCAAACTCATTTGCCGTAATTTATCCAAAGCTTCTTTTCGTTGTCCTTCATTTAACCTTGCTGTTTCCCTTAATCTTGTACTAAATGATTCTTTAATGTGTTCAAATATTTGTTCAATCTATGTAAATGTAGTAACGGAAGTAGAGAAAGTATTCCATCAATATTCAGACAAGAAATAATAAATCCTAAGTACTTACTTTCTCTGCTTTCTCTCCTCTCCTTACACAATTTTCAGCTAAAATTCTATTGATCACGTGAGGAAAAAATGCAATAGTTTCGTCGACACAGAATTCCCATCGGGGAATTGATTCTAGGCTACCTAGATTTAGTCGTGGGAGAAAAGAAAGTATTACAAGAAAACTGTTTTAAAGGTTTTGATTCATCCAGATCCACGTAACCCAAAAAGGAATTTTTGTAAAAACAAAATTCTGTCTATTTACCTGTTGCTTCTTTTCGATAAATCTCATATGAATTAGTAAAAGCTTTTGACAAATATTTGGTGTATTTTGATGTTAGTCTCCACATTAAATAATTATTAAGAATTTGTTTATCCGTTGATGAAATTATATTTGAAATTTCTTTAATGTAATGAATGGATGGAATTAACACTTGTGTTCCATCATTTACAGTACCCTGGGGAAAAACACTTTTAAGTAAGTCATCCCAGTGTATCTAGAAAATGCAAGAAAATTAATGAAAATTATCGTTTTAAAGAGATCAATTAAACTTACAGCCCTAGAGTACGATTTCAATTGACTAATGGTTAATTTATGATAGTTTTGTACTGGATCTGTTAGATTCCCAAGGTTTGGCGTAACCCGTGCAATTCGTCTTTCATATTCAAATAAATCTTCAGCAAATTTTATTGCTGTATCTGAAGTTGCTCCCATTAGAAGTACAATATCTTTAGAGTAGTATTTATAGGCAGTCGGAAGCTGTAAAAGATATACAATAAAACTAAGGTTAGTCCAACCAAACTATCCCAGGTATTAGAATTTTAGAATTTTAAAAGCCTATAGAGAAGGTGTGTCTAGTAGTTATCTATCAACGCGACCCAAATACTGATTTAGTACTATTTGGTTTTTGCCAAGAACTGAAGTATGTAATCTATCACCGCATAACAGCTAAATAAGCTCCAATCAACACTAAAAATTCCAACTTCTTTTTTTTTTACTCTCGACTCAAGAAGCAAAATACATTTTAAAGAAACTAAAAAAAATCATATTAGGTTTATACACTTTTACGTTGTTCTAAGTAAGAGTTAAGTGAAGAAGAGTCAGAATTCCTGCAGCGTCTTGGACATTCTTTTGAATCTGCACTATTCAATAATGACACCAACTAAATATAGATAATTTGTGAAAAAAAGAAGAAATGTTTTTTGATAGAAAAGAAGTGCATTTGAGACAGTGAGCTTTGGCTTACAGGTTCCTTATGCTTTTCAAAATAATATGATTTGTCAGGAAGACTTAATCCATCTGGGCTGATCTGTTAAAACAAAATAAAGGGTTTTGCAACTAAATATGCAGCTTTACTTTTATAAGCTAGAAAATTGGCTAAGCCTTTTGTTTTTACCTTTATAATACTTCTAGTAGGTCTCTGTGGATCTGAAACCACTTCAATACGAAAATATGGATTTACTCTATATTCCCCATGCAGAATTTTAAGTGTTCTTCCAAAATCAAATTGTTCTGGAAGAAAAGGACGTAGAATTGCTAAACCGGCTGTAAACAACAAACAAGCACGAGTGTAATAATGAGGAAAATGATTTCAACTTGTTGATTTGTTTTTATTTGACATATTTACGTACTTAGAGATGTAATAATTTTCTTAAGTGGTCCTTCTGCATCCCCTTCAATATATTCCATTCCCATACATGAAGCATAAAATCTTTTCACCTTTGAGTCAACTGAATTTAATTCAGGTCGAATGGGTTCTTGAGTATTTATCAATGTCCGGATTTTTTCTTTTACTGGAAGAAAAAAAATGTTTTTAATAAATGAGTATTTCATGTTTTCTGTACAATTGATAAATGAGTTTGAAACTCTAATAATACTCAATCATTAATCAAATTGAGTGGAATTTATATATAGTTGAGTGTCTATTGGAATTAGACCACAGGAGAAGTACATGGTAAAAATAATGGTCGATTTATAAAAGGATGTGTTTGTTATTTTGGCTGAGAGAAAATAATAGCAAAAATGTGCTAAACAACAAGGCTTCTATCTAAGATTAACGTAAGAAAAAAGAAACCAAAGCTATTTATTAAATGAAAACTTACTCTGTAATTCTGACACCTTATTAATACTCCAATAACTTTCACATTTTGGGATTGGATTTAAAGCTAACCATCCTCCACATGCAAACTCCCAAAAATTTTCACAAGGTTGATGTGATCGATTTAAATTTCCAATTATCTAGAAGTTTCAAGAAAAAAAAACTTTGTAGGTATAAATTAATGTTCTAAAGTTTGCTATGCTTTCTTACTTACCTCTGCAGACATTCTATGACACTCAGAACTTTGACAAACATTTTGTGAATAAGAGCTTGGCCATAATGAGCTTAGAATAATAACAATAATAAATAGAATTAATATAACTAGTGCACTAATTAATAAATAAATTATTCCACGCCTTGGCGTTAATTTAACTTTATGTGCAATTGAACTCCAAAAATCAATTTCCAGCTCATCATCTGGATCTATTTCACCATCATTATCAAATCTTGGTAAAGGTTTTTCATATTTAGGTTTAATTGGTTTAGTACGTAAGGGTTCAATTTCTTCGGGATTTTGTGAAAGTTCTGAATGTTTTTCACTAGATTTTTCATTGTTTTTATTTTCAATTACTTCCATTTCCTCCATGATTTACACTTTTACATTCCAATTAGAGTATACTGTACTATATCAAATCCACCAAACTTTTTTGTTACTGTTGAATGAAATAAAACAACAAAATTAAAACTTTTCACTTGAACACATTTATTCACACAAACCAAGCTTCCACTTTACACGCAAAATGCAACATACACATTAGGATTAGACAGGAAGAAACCGATTTTTCGGAAGCTTCTTTTTTTCATATTCCCCTGAGTACTTGTGATTCTAAATTTTTGCCATATGAAACAAATCTATCCATTTCTTTCCATTAACAAAAAATAAAACCCTAGCTTCTTTTTTTTGCCCTCGTTTTCGTTTCTCTGCTAATAATTCTTTCACTCCCTAAACATTAATATTTCCTTAAAATGTAAACTTAAACACCCGGTGAATAAATGAAAGTAACTAAAATACTATATGCATATTTCATGCAAAATCCCTAATTCTTTAATTTTTTCCGTATTCATTCTGTTCTGTTAGTATTTAGTTTTCTGACAGCCCGGTACCAGTATGTTTTTGTATTTGTAAAAATTGTATGAGTCAATTTCTATTCTATTCTAACTAAAGATAAAAATGAAATTAATGCACAGGAACTGCTCTGGGGCATTAATAATACCTATTTTATTTATGCTTCAAGGAAAGTTTACATGCAAACAGCAAACTTGACTAAATTTCAATTCCATTGTATTGTATTCAATTCCGTTCCATCCATTGGAATTCCAAAAGCCCTAGTAAAGTATTGTAACTTGAGATCTTACATAAGAAGAACTCTTAAGAGTATTTGTAGCTCCATGAATGATCCGATCCATGCATGCAGGAAAAAACTAAGACTTCTTCCAGTGTATGCAATAATACGCTGATATGTTGTAGGTGGGTGAGTAATGTAAGTTATTGTTGGGAAGGATCGGATATCATGTAGCGTAGTGTAGTGTAAATTGAAGTTGAATAGTAAGGATAAAAAAAAATTCTACCTGTAAGGCTTAGCTAACGATGAGAACACTGATAAAAAACGAATCGTTTTGTTAGCATTTATCCGATCCGACGCCTTAAGAAAAATGGTGTCTCATCACATCTCCAAATAAATGTTCTGAAAGATTGAATTTCAATTTCTTTCCTTTGAAAGCAAAAGGGATTACTATTAGTAAGCATTACTTTATGTAAACAGAAACTCATGGATGTACTGTACTCTGTACTATGTTGAAATCCTAGATTAGATTAAAAATGAACAATTGACAAGGAAAGATGAATTAAGTAATATTATAAAATCCTATGCTTACAATCTAATTCATTTTCTTTGTAAAAACTTCTACTGTAGACACTATATTCTGTGTATCACATTTGTCTTGGATATTTTGGGATTTTAGTGAGAAAGTGTGAAAAAGCCTTCTTTTATTCTACTTTATTATCCTCAAAAGGATGAAGAAGATTGCACTAGACTTCTAGTCCATGACTTTAAATCAATTTTAGAGATTTATCTAAAAGTTTCTTGGGTGTGATGAAGGGTATGTACATATAAAATTTATTATTCCAGCTTGATTTACTGGCTATGAAGGTGTAGAGATTGAATAATCCAAGGAATAGGAAGGCAGAAATAAAATTTACTTTTATACTTAAGCATATGCCATAGATATTGTATGATATAAAATTTAATATTGCAAAATTGGTATGTATATTTTAAATTTATATGAAAGAACCCCGACCTTTTGGTTTAAAGTTGAATTTTGGATTAAATTTCTGGAATTATGTGGAGCTGCATATTTATGAGCATTTGCATTCCTTATAAACAAATATATTTTCTATTTACCTTGGTTTTTGGTATGTGCATATGCATTAATATTCACAGCCTGTATCAGTGTCAGTCAGTCAAAAAATTTGGACTTGAATTTAATTTTCATGCTTTTATGCTTTAGATTCAACCAGAGTTTATGCAGAAGCAGATAAATATTAAATGTACACAATACAAAATAAAGATCTCATCTTCATATATCATATCTTTGTAAAATTTTATGAT
>JAQGCY010000143.1:0-26178 GCA_034700645.1 Xenylla mediterranea | reverse complement strand
AGGCTAATATTTATTTACATATTAAAGTTGATAAGGTTAGTTTATAATCTGAGCCTTCTTAAATGTTCAATAGAAATAGAATAGAAAGCATTCTATGTTGCAGAAAAAGCATCAAGTTTGTAGGCATTTTTTATTTTGTTCTTTGCATAAAATAGTTTTCCTTCGCAAAAAAATTATCTATGTAAAAAAAAGTTTTTTTCTATGTAAAAATAATTATTTTATATAGCATGTTTAAATACCATCCTATTTTTATGAATTTGCGACTTTGCTCTACTCTGCTGCAATTGCAATTTGAAATTGTATGATGAGACAACGGAATTACCGTTTGAAAAATCCCATGGTTACATGTGGATTTGGATGTAACTAGTTCCATGGCTGCTTTTTTACTCTGACAATTTCAAATTGATTGATTGTTAAAAAAATTTAAGATTTTTGAAGCGAGCTACGCTTAAATTCTGCATCTTTTGAATTCAGCGATTTTTAGAGTTGTTAAACTGCTCTTAAATTCTTCGACTCTTCGTAGTTTTAAAATCGCAAGTAGCTTCTAAATTCAGCGATTTCTTGCTTAAATTACCACTTACTTTTCTTAAATGTTAAATGCCAAAATATCTTCAAGTGAACTAAATGTTCGTTTGCTTTTCCGCTACAACTTCTCACAATTTTGTAGAATTTTCAAATGGCGTCGAAATAATCATATTTGTTAATTCTCTTGTTTTCCTTTTTTTTCTAGATTGAACGTGCTCTAGTATTTGTAGATGACAAAGGGAAATCTCTTGGTGAAGGTTTTGTTGATTTTACACGAAAAAATAATGCAGTTCAAGCTCATAAAATATGTTCAGATAAATGTTTTTTCTTAACGGCTGACCTACGACCTGTACTCACTGAAATGGGTGATATGTGTGAAGTTGATGAAGGGCTCTTAGAAATGAACTTACCAAAACGTGAATTTACAAAAGGACGTGAAATTGAGTATTATCAACAACGTGGGGTAAGACAAGCTTAAAATTGAACCTAAAAATTTAAGAAAACGAAACTTAACATTTAATTGTATTGTTGTTGTTATTATAGGTTGGACCACGTTTTGCAGAAGAAGGCTCATTTGATGATCAATTTGGACAAAAATGGAAGAAAGTCCTCCAAGAGCATAAAGATAAGGAAACAGCCCTTAAAAATGAGTTGGATAAAGAATTAGAAAAAATCCAAGCTGAAATGGAAATACAAAAATATGAATTTGAAACTGAAATGTTGAGACAACGTAAGGATTTCTTCATTCATTCATCGCTTTGTCGCGATTTTTCTGCAGTTTTGAGATGTTGAAATTGTATGATGAGACAACGGAATTACCGTTTGAAAAATTCAAAAATGGATTTGAATGTAACTAATTCCATGGCTGCTTTTTTGTTCTGACAATTTCATACAAACGTATATGTTTTTCGCGATTTTATTTAGGAAATTTTGCTACAGTTTCTGTAACCGGCATTGAAACTGAAAACTAAAATGCTCCCTTTTCTTTATAGAATTGAAACAACGTGAACTAGATCATGAAAGACAAAAATTAGAATGGGAAAATCGTATGCAACGTATGCCACGTGGAGGTGGTGGCGGTCCTGGTTATGGAGGAGGCGGTGGAGGTGGGTTTATGAATGGTGGACCAGGCGGACCGCCTGGGCAAGGACCACCGCTTATGGACACTAATCCAGATATGTGTGGACCAGGTGGGCCAGGAGATATGGGCATGGGACCTGGTGGTCCGGGTGGTATGCCTGGAATGAATGACTATGAACCTTACTCAGGTAAAGTACATGTACAGTAAATTTTCGTTGAATTTTTATGTGAAATTTTATTTAATGAACTTATGCTTGCATCTGAAAAATTCTGTATGATGAAACAACGGAATTACCGTATGACCAAAAAATGACTATAATTGTCCATGGCTGCTTTTTATAAAGTTCTGATTATAATTTTTTAATGCATTCACATCATCGCATGGCTAAACTAGATGTTTGTTTCGTTGAGTTTAACTTGATTTTAATGGATGTGTTTTTGCAGATATGGGAATGAGAGGAATGGGCGGTGGGAATAATGGACCACCTGGTGGTATGGCCCCTTTGCCTCCACCTCCAATGCCACCACAAGGACTTATGGCACATCTTGGTGATCCACAGGGACCAACTTGGGTAAGATAACAGTGCTAAATTTTTCTTAAGTGCATTTTGTTTAGTAGATTTAAGTTTCTTCTGGATATTTTTGGTCATACTTAACTAAGGATTTCTAAAGCGCTGTAATTTATGCGCATTGATTTTCGTTTCGATTTCTATATATATTTAAGAAGTAGGGATTTGTACAGCGTATTTTTACGTGTACTGTACTGCAGAATTGGCAGCATTTGAAAACAAATTAAGGATTTCTTTGGAATTTTTTTTATACTGCAGAATTTGCAGGCTTAAATTTCTTAGAATTTTAGTTATTAACTAGGGCTTTAAATTGAAGGTTCTGCTATCAAAGCAAGTGACACTTTGTATGATTTCTATATTTCTCAGATTTCTGGATTTGGATATATTTTTTTTTGCTCTCAAGTCGTGAGAATGCAAGGCTTATTTTCTTCTATACAAAAGTATATATACAAAATTTTAATTTACCTGATAAGATGTCAGATTTCTTGTCAACTTGTCAAATATCAACATAAAAATCTGAACACTGGACAGAGTGAACTTTAGTCTTAAAAAGGTGTACTTAGATTTCTCGAAGACTCTAATGCAACTCTGCTCCATTTTCTTTCTTCCTCGAAACTTTGTTTTAAATTCAAGCGATTTTGACGCTTTAAGTAATTATTTAAACTTAGGCAGGGAATTAAGAATTCATACACTGCAGTCTTAGCAGTTGAATTTGTCTATTGATCTCGATATTTTTTGAATCACTGAATTATTAGTCAGAGACATTGAAATTGTTAATTATTAGAAATCAGTGCTACCTTAAAGCACTCTGCTTGATTCGATTCGATTTGTAAAGTTGTAGTCTGTAAGCGCAAATTAGTCGAAATCTTAAGATTTCTTGAAAACATCGTGAAATTTTTGAGGTCTAATCAAACGCTACTTTCTGTATTAGTATTCTTGACTCCTTCATTTCTATTATATATATGAATTTTTTGTAAGGTATTTTTGCCATGTATTTGGAACTTTTGAATATAGGAAATTGGTCCATTTGGTCCTTCATTCGGTGGAGATGGTGGTAATTTTGGTAATAATAACTTTGGTGGTCCACCAGCTGGTGGTCCTCCATTTGGAGGTGGTGGCGGCGGTGGACGAGGAGGTGGGATGATGGGTCCTGGACCAAGAGGACAACAAGGTCATCGTGGCGGAGGAGGTGGTGGACAATTTAGAGGTGGAAACAGGGGTGGACGTCGTTAAAAAGAATTCTTTGACTTAAATGAAATTTTGATTAAGAACAAGCAAAACAAAACTTTTGAATCTTTGAATATCTCATAAAATTTTGGTTTAACAAAAGGCATCTTCAAGACTAATTGTAATTGTAAATATGTCTATGTGGAAAATTAAAAGATTTTTCTTTCTACATTAGGTTTCTAAGAATTAGAGACAAAAAATTGAACATTAGATTTAGATATATTAATTTCTAGATTCCCAAAATTGGGATTTAAAGGTTAGATTTTGAAATTTGAATGTTAAGAATAACTAAAGGTATTTCTAACTGTATTTGTAATAGTAATAGTAATTTGTATCTCTCTGTCATTATGACGTGAAGAATTTTTGTTTAGAAATTTAAATACAAAGGCTAAAAAGGCCTTAATATTGCCTATAATATAATGCAAGAATTTTTCTTCAACAGCAGCAACTTGTACTTGATTACCAAGAATCTTTTGAATCTTTGATTTGAGTTTAAGTGTAGAATCTGCGATGTTTCTGAATGAGTTCTGATAGATTAGCGTAAAGAATTCCAAATTATTTCTTTCTTGTTATTTGTACCTACATACATAAACATACTTATCGTAAACTACTAAACTTATTTATTTATTATTATCCTTTTGACCTGGATTTGGATTTAGTTATTAAAAATTGAAATGACAGTTATCATATGGACTAAATGTATGGATTTAGATAGAACTAGAACTTTGGATTTGAAACTGTAGGTTAATAAAATTATATTAGTACTTAAGTACTCGTGTTTGTATAACAAAACAAAATAACTCAACAATTGAAAACTTCTTGATTAATTTTACCCAATTTGAATACTACAATACAATTGAGATTCAGTTTTTTAAGGTTTTTGTTATGAGGGTAGATTGGAACATTGAGTTTTGCTGACATTCTAGTTCCATACTCTCGTTTGTCAATCAATACAATATGAATCTCAATACATTACTAAAGGAAAAATGGAAAGTCAAACCAAAATCTTCGTAATTCGTCATGTCATTTTGTTAGTACTTTTGCTGAATTTCTACGCTAAACTTCTGAATGAAGTAGTAGGATTTGAAGGATACAATTACAAATTGAAGAGTTAAATAACAATAAATACAATGGAACTTCAAGTTTTCGTGAATTAAAGTATTAAAACATGAATTCAAATTGAATTGAAATATTTCCATAGATTTAAATTCAGGAATTTTTTAAAAGTTACGGCAAGAAAATTTATTGTTGAACAACAATTGTAAATTTAATAATATTGGATAGGCTCAAAGAAATGAGCAAACTTATAAGTTATAAGAAACAAAATGTATAGTTATACCAAGCAGACTGGTGTAATTACTGATTGCAGTTCGAAATAATTTGTATTGTTAGTTCAGCTTGATTTTTTCATTGGTCATCATTTCTGTCGTTTCTTTCATTGTCACTTGGTATCTGGAAGTTTTAAGCCAGTGGATTTTTATACATTTTAATTCAGCTAAACAAATGATCCGTGAAGCAATGCAAATATAATTTGGAAAACTTGAGGTTTTTAATTCAAACTTGGTCAATTTCATTGTTGAACCTGAAGTAACGTCGATAACGAATCTAATTTTTACTTTGTTAAATTATACTCATTAATTAAAGGTAAGTAAACTAATGAAAATTTTCTGAAGTGTTCTTTAGATACTCAAAAATCCGTGGAATCTAATACCGTAATTAACTATTTTGTATTTGCAAATTCCTCGTCTAATTCCTTTTCTATGTTCGTTTTCATCCGGAACTTTTTCAATTTTTCTTTTTAAAAACTAAAGATTCTGATTTTTGATTTTTCAAGCATCAAGCTTTTCTATCTAACGATTTTTCCAAATCTTCTGAATTCTAAAAGCATGTTTTACTTGAATTGTAACGTTTAAACTTTGAATCTTATCTTGGCTATTGCGTCTTATGTTTTCTGGAAAGTCTGGATTGATGACAATTTTAAACAATGAAAGAAAGATGCACAAAATGAAGGTAAGGCGTAAGTTTATGTATTATTCAATTCGCAAAATGAGTTTTTTCCAGGAATCTACTATATGTTTTAGATTACGACGTTGCGATTAATTTAATTAATAGAACATTTTTTTTCTGGATCCATTGAAATTAAGTATAATTTTTACTCGGCTCTCAAATGAGTCAATTTTGAAATTGTTTAATATTGTCTTTCTGTAGGCTTTGACAATATAGTTTAGTTTACATTACATAAATAAAAGATTTCATATGCAAATACTGTATCTCTACTTCTGATCTCCGAGTTGTATTCGATTATAAAAATTATATCTTGACCGGCTTTCTTTCTTACTATCATTTATTTGATATTTTGAATCTCATATAAATTCAGGAAAGCTGCGGCTGGAATTCAAGCAATTTTGTATTGATTATAAGCACTGAAAACTCTTAAAGTTGGAAATTGGAATTATGAATGAAAAATTTAAGTTTGAGCGTCTACCGCATTATCGCTTGGAAAATTGTTATTTGAAGATCATATTTTTCTCTTCGAATTAAAATTAGAAATTAATGTCTTCCTGCGATCCGCACTTTGTACTTAAATTGATAGTTTCTATTTTTAATGTGATTGTTGTTTATGATAAGGGATTAGGGAATCATGAAATTATGAAACTTTTCAAAATTCAAATGCAGTTACATTCTAAAGGATATTTGAGAAACTATATTTTTTTCTTTTTCGTCCTTTACCTTTAGGGCGAGCTTTGACTCGAATTTTGGCAATTTTCAGCCAAATTGAAACGGAAAGTTTTCATTTGTTTTAAAGGAATCATTGCAATTTGCAATTCGTGTAGAATTTTAATTTTGTTGATGTTTTTTGCATTCAAATAGAATTTTCCTAAATCACTCATAAAATCTAAACTATGCTTAACACACAATTTCTTTTTCCAACCATTCCTTTTTCCAATATAGGAATTTAGAGACTCTGTCCCAAGAAGGCCAAATCGTACACAGGCTCCATCCCAAGGAGCTGGACAAGGACAAGGTTTAGAATCATGGAATAAATCACAAAATCAAATCTATGGACAGAATCATGGTCATGGTCAATCTGGACAACGACAACAACAAGGACAATATCAAAATCAAGAAGAAGTTCGTAATCTCATATCACGGAGCTTGGATTCAGATCCATTTTATGAAGATGAGGATGAGCCAATGATGACAATGGGATTAGACATGGTTATGCGTAATCCAAATAATTCAGCTAGTAATCCACCACCACCGCCACCAAATTTTGTACGAAATCCATTAGCATCTGCAGCTGCAATTGCAAATTCGGCTCCAGTTCCAGTACTTCCAGCTCCACTTCCACCAGCTAAATTACCAGAATTTTACGAAGATGAAATGCCAATGGAGATGGAACAACGGATCAAAAATACAAATACTGCAGCATCATTTACTCAGCGATTTCAAATTCAAGATGAGCGTGGAAGTCCTCAACTTTTAGTAAATCCATCTCGTCCATCGCCAGTACCAGCTCCAGTTTCAGTTCCACCATTGCCAGTTCCAGCACCAGTAGCTCCAGCAAAAGTTCAAGAAGTTCGATTTGTACCGCTCATGGAAATTGAAGCTGCTCCAGCTCCAGTTTGGAAAGATCGCGAAGAACTTGGCTATTACAACGAGCGAGACCAGCAGCAGCAGCGCCAACAACAACAACATCCTGAAGAAATTTATACTAGTGATCGTGGTGGGAATTTACACTTTACATCAAGGCTCCAACAACAATTACAACAACAACAGGCTCAACATGCTCTGCTTTTAGAAGAACAAAGAAATATTCCTAGTATTTGGGATTTACCTGCTGTGGAAATTGAAGATGATTATCGACATGGACATGAGTTTGGAGCTGGACGAATTGCTAGGAATAGCAGTAGTAGATATGATCCGCCACCACCACCACCGTTGCCATTGCCATTGATGTCAAGGCAAAGTCTACCTCAAATTCCTAGAGATAGAGATAGATCCAGAGATATGCATCGTGATCGTGAAGAGCGTGGCGGTGGTGATTCCAATCCAAATCGTATTAGTAGAAATCCAATTAATATTCCAGAGAGTAGAAATCGTGGGGGTAGATTTTCGGGGGGTGGTGGTGGTGGGGGTGGGAGTAGACGGGGTAGAGGACGGTTCTTAATCTAATTTATTAAGGCAAAGGCAACCAGAACAAGAAATTGTGCATGATGATGCGTAAACGTTCCAATAATTTGAAATTAAGCAATTCTCATTCTCAAAATTTTTTATGTGTAATAATCGTTATCGTAATTTAATGAGATTTTTAGCTCTAGTTTAAAGTTTAGTTTTAGTACAGGACTTAGATTTGTAGAAAGAAATTAGTTAATTGTTAGAATTATAAATATTTGTTTTGTAGATTGTAGATTTGTAGTGCAAAGCAAATTACTACTTAAATGGAACTAAACTAAATTAAACACTGCTGAAAGAAATAATAAGAAGATAGAAGATTTTATAAGCAATAGTTTTGGAAGTTAGATTTGGAAAGTGTCTTTGGGGTTTGGGGAAAATTTATGACAATTTTATGGGTTAAATGTAAAATGATTTGAATTTCAGTTCAGACTGGGAATTATTTTAATTTGGTAACTAAGCGGATGGAAATGGGTTAAGGTTGTGGGTTTTATTAACTGGCACTGGGAGGGGTACTCTCACTTATAGTTTGGGCTTTGGGGCAGGATTCTTAAGGGTTTGGGTTCCTGGGTCCTCATTTCCTACTTTAATTTGTGAAGGCAGAGTAGCATTTTCTCACAAGGTTTTTTATTGAAAAAATATTCTTTGAGAAGACTTATCCTTATCGATTGGATTACTGCTCTCCATTCCATTGTTATTCACCTTGCTGGATTTTCACTGCGTTTTCGTTGAATTTGATTGAGGATTGGAAACTTTTCTTATGGGGATGCGATGTTGGGTTCGTATTATATTCTTCATCTTCTGGAGCCATGCAGTGGATAATCTTCAGTCTTTTAATGTAATGCTTCTGGAAGTAAGTTTGGGTGAGTCACAAACCAAATGTACTATTTTATCAAATCAATCTTAATGTTAAAAGTATACAATTTAATTTAACCAAGATGGGTATTGTGGGTGGAAATTTGGGATTGGGAAAGGGAAAAGAAGGGTTTAGAATTTATTTATTTGGTTATGATTATGAATTGACTTGGGGTAAATTGGGAAAGCTTGGTCCAATTGGGTGGGTGGGGATTGTCAAATATGAAGTTATGATTCTGAATTGAGCTGGGATTTTAGGAAAAAGGAAAGAAAGTTTGGCTGGGAATTTGGGATTGAATTAAAATTAAAATTGTACAAGGTATATAAGACTATATGAGTCTAAAATTACAAGGCAATTGTGACATTTTAAGAATCAGTCTTGCTAATGGAACGATTTCCGTTCCCAGAAATCATAATCTTAGTACTCTTAATTTTTATAGGAATTCACAATTGAGCTATTATCTTGGGTTGTGGGTGGGACAAGTTTTGGGATAATTCTTGTAATTCATACGCTTTTTTAATGGGGAAGTTACAGAGTAGATTAGATGTAATTTCAATTTAGAGAGAATCAAGATTAAAGAAAATCTAATGATTTGATTTATGAATTTCTTTGCTTCAGAATGCAATGAATCAAATAAAATGCTCAGAGTCAGACTTTTCTTAATTCTAAAATTGTAGACTATTAACTAATGATTATGATGACATGATAAAAATTTTTGTTGCAGGATTTCCTGTAAAATTTAAAATGTTTAATCTTGTTGTACTTTTTTAACTTTTGTTTTTCTACTCTATTTTTCCAGAAATGTTCTCCAGTTTCATCAGCAACAACAACTCTACTCCTGCTTTTGACTTGACAATTGACAGTGAAAGGGAGATGAATTGCTCGCCGTGCGTGGGCTGGATATCGCCAATTGCTAGCAGAACTTAACCATCACCCAGAAACACCAACATTTGATTTACTCAATAATACTCAAGTCATAATCGTAATTCATCGTATCGTGACTTCAAACTTAAAGACTGTAAAAGAAATATGCTTTATTATTAATTACTAATTAATTATTTAATAACTGTGATTCAAATTCAAAAGAAACTTATACTCAACTATGATCTCACTTAAAATAATTACTCAAAGTTATCGTAACGTAACGCAATGAAAATTATAATGAAACCAAAGCTTTAATATTATTAATAAGGAAATTCGATTTCGAAAAAATTCTAGTCATACCTAAATATGTTTTTTTTTACGCAAATTAAGTGGGTGAATAAATAAATAAATTATAAATGAAATTGCAAACAAATACAAAACAAAATGATTTAAGAAAAGCTAGTTTCATTTTTAGCTCGAGAAATCTCATAAGTCAAAATTTTGCAAAAACAAAAACGCCAGTTGATAAAATTCTAGGTTGTAGTAATTATAGACAAAGAACAAACTATTAGTTTATTGCAGAGTTTAAACTTAAGTTCATTTAAGTTTTACTTGTTTCAGCATTATTCAAGAATCGAAGAATTCTACTTCGAAAATCTACAATATTTTTAATCAGTTATGCACGTCATGAATGTACTAAGATATAAATTCGTTTCGTTTGGATCAACTCATTCGTCATAATAAATTCTATAAAGATCAAAGTTGCACCAACTACAACTCAAGTCAAATCAACCACATTGACACCATTACACTTTCAATTTACCAAGTTCGTGTGCATAAAAATGTATTCCTGGAGGATATAATCATAGGCATTTAGCATATTCATGATTAATTGCACAGAGAGAGCATAGCGAAGTAGTTTGGAAATGTCCAACATCAATGGAAAATGAAACATGTTTTATTATAACGAAAACATTGCATGTGTACATGTGCGAACTGCGAAGTCTGTTTTTATTTTCGCTCAATAAGAATAACAAATGACGCTCAGAATTTAACTAAATAACTTCCTATATAAACAAATGGAAATTTAGCAATTATTTATAGTAACAGTAAGCAAAGCAAAGTATTATTTTGATATCTCAATTAATTTAAACATAAACTCATTCCGTTAAATAATAATAATATAAAAAATGTCCAAGTTTTTACAAATTATAGTAGTTCTTGTAGTCTTAGGGCTCGCTGCATCTCAAGCATGCACTGGGCTTCCAGGAGCTGATGGAGTTGCTGCTGGACAAGCTGGTGGAGCAGGTATGGACGCTACGCCACGACCGCGGAATTTTAAAAACGAAATTCATCGTAAACGATGAACAATTTTTTCAAATGCTATAAGCCTTACTTGGTCTTGTTGTTTTAGGTGGTGTTGGCCTTCCAGGATGTGATGGGGGTAAAGGAGGGAACGGTGCAGCAGGCGGAACTGCTGCTGGTGGAGCTGGAGGCAAAGGTGGAACTGGTGGAGTTGGAGGAAATGGTGGTGAAGGTGGCAGCGGTGGAGCAAGTAATACTGCTGCTGGTGGAGCAGGTGGAGCTGGAGGTGTAGCTGGTTATGGAAATAAAAATGGAGGAGATGGAGGTGATGGTGGAGTCTCAGGTGCTGCAGCAGGTGGGGCAGGGGGAATTGGTGGAATGGGTACTGGTACTGGAACAGGTATGTATTTCAAAGTCAAAATTCAAAAACACTTGATGTGATCCCAACTTTTGCAAATTCGTTTTATGTTTAATGATAAATGATTGTTGTTTTTACAGGAGGTACTGGTGGAAATGGAGGAAATGGACATCCGGGTGGCGCAGCCGGAGCTGGTGGCTCACCTAATGGTGTAGCTGGAAAACCTGGAACTTAAATTATTTAATTAATTTATTTATTTTGTTAATTACATTTCGTTTACAAAATTCGCAATATTCGCTAAAATAAAATAAAATGAACAGTTCAACTGTTTGTGTTTCAGTCAGATTGAAATAATTACAAATGCTCCATATATGCTTTATTGATACATTTAAAATTCTACACCAAACATACAATACAGACCAGTACCAAGTACTACCTACCTGTATTAGTGGGATAATTTTAATTTTTACAAACATCTATCTATCTATACTATATAAAAATTGAGTCTGTTCTTCATCGTCGTTTCGATAATAGATCAATAAGAATATGAAAACCGGGTGCGAGTGAACGCGAAGCGAGCTTATACAAGACCTGGCTGAGCTTTGCCGTCCACCAATAACAAAAAGACATAGTAAGCTTATGCCGCATCTACTAGAGTGTACAGATATTTCTTGAATCATCCTTAAAGTCCAATTAACTTTGATTGTTCCATTTAGCTTTTATACGGTTCCAAAATATTTTCCAAACATTCTTTTGAGTACAGGGATAATTTGCATTTTTTTATTACCTTTAATCATACATTTAGTACCTTTATCACATTCAATTGTTGAGATTTGTTTTAGAAACAATTCAGTTCCTCGAGATCTGTACTATAAAATTGCAGATGAAGTTGCATCTTTTGATTGAAATGTTGAGCTTTTTGAAGATACGCATTTACATTTACGTTTGGCTTTGAGTTTTGATTTTGAATAAAATTTCATGAATGTTCTGCGACTCATTCGTCTTAATTTATTCTATCAAGTTAAAAGTCAAAGTTTGATAAGTTCGTGTGCACAAAAATGTATTCCTGGAGGATATAATCATAGGCATTTAGGATTTTAATGATTAATTGCACCGAGAGAGCATAGCGAAGTAATTTGGAACTGTCCAGGCATCAACGAAAATCGAGAATTGAAACATGTTTTACGAGAACAAATTGCATGTGTACATGTGCGAAGTCTGTTACTGTTTCTTCGCACAATAACAAATGACGCTTAGACTTTTAACTAAATAACTTCCTATATAAACAAATGCAAATTCAGCATTTATTTATAATAAGCAAAGTATTATTTTGGCATTTCAATTAAACATAAACTCAACTTCACTTAATTCCATTAAATATCAAATATGTTCAAGTATTTACAAATTGTCGTAGTTCTTGTGGTCTTAGGGCTCGCTGCATCTCAAGCATGCACTGGGCTTCCAGGTGCCAATGGAGTTGCTCCTGGACAAGCTGGTTCCGCAGGTAATTATGCGTACGCCAATTTTGCTTTGTCTGTTGAAACAATAATGAATTTCAGTTTCATCGTAAAGTATGAGTAAAACTTTGCATCGCCAAAACTAATCAATTGTTTTGACTTTTTATTTATAGGTGGTACAGGTTTTCTAGGATGTGATGGTGGCAAAGGAGGCAACGGTGCACCAGGTGGAACTGCTGCTGGTGGAGCTGGAGGCAAAGGTGGAAAAGGTGGATTAGGAGGAAATGGTGGTGCTGGAGGTAGTGGTGGAACAAGTAATACTGCAGCTGGTGGAGCAGGTGGGGCTGGAGGTGTAGCTGGTTATGGAAATAAAAATGGAGGACATGGAGGTAATGGTGGAGCTTCTGGTGCTGCAGCTGGTGGAGCAGGAGGAATTGGTGGAATGGGTACTGGTACCGGAAAAGGTATGTGTTTCAACTTCAAAAACAAGTGACGTACAGGAGCTATGCAAATGCTTTACGTAATGATGAATGATTATTATTTACAGGAGGTACTGGTGGAAATGGAGGAAATGGACATCCGGGTGGCGCAGCCGGAGCTGGTGGCTCACCTAATGGTGTAGCTGGAACTCCTGGAACTTAAATTATCTACTTTACCATGATACAATACAATTAAAATTCGTTTAGAAAAATTCGCTATATTCGCTAAAATAAAAAATCCTGAAACGTTAAATAAAATTAATTTAATGCCAGGTGTTTCAGTTTTATTGTGAATTTATAGTGGTTTAAATTATGGGTTGCAGTTAAGGATTAGTACATCTACATTTTTGTACCCTACAAAATTCATGGAAAAATTCATTATTATTACTCTTAAATAAAATTAGTCTTAACATTTAATATGTATTAAGAGAAATAAATTAAAACCTCAAGTATTTTTTTATATGTAAAAGTATAAAACTAATAGGAATGATGATGCTGCTGCTTTGCATTAAGACTGCAGTATTTTCTTGTGGTGTGGTTTGTAATTAAATGAATTGAAAAAAATTGTAGATAAAAGTTTACTTGTTTTGCTTTGGTTTGGTACAATTCATTTTATATTATTAAAGTTCAACTTAACCACAACATAAATTCATTCGAATTTTACTGCATACTATGAGTCATAGATTTAATTAAAATGGAAAGATTTATTTTATATTCGCCATTCGTGTCAGTAACTTTGCAAGTTTTGTTTGACTTGACTTGTCAAGAAGAATCATTTGTGGCTTCGCCTATTGCTCTTGTTATTTTGTTATTGTTAACAAAAATTAAACACATCAACATCACCATGGCCTTAACTCCAACACAAATAGAAAATTTTAATAAATATATTCTGGACGGATTTCTTCCACATAACAAAACACCTGGAATTGGTGTATCTGCAGTTGGGAATTCTAATACAGTGATTGCAAATGGTTATGGAAAATGTGATGTTGATTCTGGAATTAAAGCAACTGGAGAAACATTGTTTCCAATTGCTTCTACAACTAAAGTAAGCTCAAACTTGCAAATTTATGCTCTATTGTTCTAATTGAAAATTTGTTATTGTTTGCCATTGCCATGGTTACCAGACAATTACTTCAGTTGTAATAGTAAAAGCTCTACGTGAAATGTTTCCTGAGCTCGGTGAAGCCGTATTGGATACACCTTTAGCGAAATTAGTTCCAAATTATGATATTCAATTTGTTGATAAGTAAGCTTTGGCTTAAATCTGATGTGATTGTATGCACTTATGATTTATTGATTTTTCATTCTGTGCAGAGAGAGAACAAATTTGATGAGTTTTCGAGATTTGCTATCTCATCGCTCAGGACTAGCTGATACGCCATTTGCACTTTATTTCGGTGGACGAAATAGAGAAGAATTCATTCGGTACAATTAGCTTATCTGGGTCAAAGCTTAAAGTTTTAAATTGTTGATTTGTTGTGTTTGTTTAACAGTGGAGTTCCTTATCAGAAAGAACGTTATCGATTTCGAACTAAATTTGTTTATAACAATGGATGCTGGACATTTGGTTTCTAAAATTACTGGAATTTCATATGATCAAATGGTAAGGAAAAAAATCTCTATAAATCGAGACACATCCATTTTACTCCATTGCATTTGCATGACAATTAGATTTTAGCATTCATGCATGAAATTGGAATGAAAACTGCAAGTTGGATTGATCCAGAGTGTAATTTTCAAAATACGTCAAAAGGATATTTTTGGAAAAATGGAAAAGTTCAGCCAATTAGTGAAAAATTCTTAAGGCATGTAAATATTATTTTGGAAGCTGGTGGAGTTAGAGCCTCTGTCAAAGATATGGCAGAGTATGTAAAGTTTCATGTTAATCAAGGTAAAGTTGGAGAAGTGCAAATTATGCCTGAGGTAGGTTTGCGTAAAATCTAGCAAAAATAATTCAAAAGAATTTTTTCTGATTGTATAGGAAGTATTGCGTTGGGTTTACAAAATTTCAGCAAATCCATATTTTTATGAAGATCCTGATCCAACAAAGCTTGGATATGCATTAGGCTTGTCGGCTTATTGTTTCAAATGTTTTTAAAAATTTTGAATGTTTAAGTAAATACTGCAATGTATTAATTGCTTTCTTAGGAAAGCTTGTATATTGTCATCGTGGATTTTGGGGACCATTTTCAAGTTTGGTCACAGTTTCTCCAGATTACAACGTTGGAATATTTTCTGTATCAAATGGACCAGGCGGACTGGATGCAAATAGCATTTTCACACATGAAAATATTCATTTAAATTTATTGGAAATGATTGCATTTGGTAAGGCAAAACTAAGCTTAAAATTAAGTCGTGTTAAACTATGTAAAGTCTCTATATTTTGCAATTGTAATTTGCAAAGGAAACGATGAAATCATCACTGATATTCATGGAAGTGAAATTTTTCCTGATGATGAATCACAACCAAGAGACGCGAATGAGCCAGATTTATTACAATATACAAAACCATGCTCAAAAAATGTATTTGTAGGGATTTATAGTGATCCGGAAATGGGTAAGTCATGTCTTTTGTCTTGAAAAAATGCATCGCATAAATCATATTATTTTCATTTGTTTTTGTGGTTTGGTTTGCTTTTGTTTTTGTAGGAACAATTAAAGTTACACAAAAAAGCTGCGGATGTAATAGTACAAATCTACATATTGAAATAGGAGAAGAATCTGGACAACTTGTCCAGACAGCAGACGATGATGAGTCGGGATTGGAATTTGATATTCAATGGACTGTCATACCGGACGTATTGTATCTTTTGGCTAATGGAAAAGAACAGAATATCCCAAAATACACTGTTGCAATTATTCCAGAGGAATCAAAACTATTTGTTTTACAAACAAAAAATGGGAAGAAAACTATTTATGAATTTTATAAGCAGTAAAAATAAAATTGGCAAGATTATGCATATCGCACATGTAAATTATACAGAAAAAAAATAATTCCAAAATTTGGTGCTTAATTAGTAATACGAAAACAAAACAATACATAATTACAAATTCAAAGAATTCGATTTATCATTAAAGTAACACCAAATGATGACATCCCAACTTAACTAGTACTATATACCATACTATATGTTTATTAACAACTTGCATAATAGTGGACTGGCATTTCTCTATTAAAAACTAAAAATTGTATGATATTTTTTATTCATTTACATACAAAAGACGCAAAAAAACGGAAACACCACAAAAATCATATAAATCAATTTCCCTTATGCTTGTATATCTGGATCCGGTATTAATCCAGGGATTATAAAATCTGCGTTTTTACCAAGTTTTGGATCTGTCCAAAAAAATTCTGCTCCAGCACTTGTACATCTACGCTCTGCTTCATGTAAATAATTTAATTTGACTAATGGATCAAACCAGTGTTTGAGACAATAGGCTTTGTCCAAGAATCCTGGGGCATCGCCTGGAGGTTTGGGTAGTCTAGAATTTAAATTAAATAAATATTACGATTTACGCAAATATGAAGGAGAATGAAACACCAAGGCGTACTTACTTGCTAATTCCTTTAAATCTTTTTTGGGCTGGTTTTGATTTTATTTTCTTCCGTTCATCTGGAGTTAAATTTTTATATTCATGCCTAGTACAAATACAAAAATTATGGAAATGCAACGATGCAATTGTCTCAGACTTGTCATTGAATTTTTTTAAGCTTTAAACTTACGCTTCAGGATCTCTACAATATTGCACATACTCTGGTCTCTTAATCCATCCAGTGTAATTTGAATTCTTATGTGCAGCTCCAACACAACGATCAATATTTTTTCCAATTTGTGTTAAATTATAAGCTTGAAACACAAAGCTAATTGCTTCATAGGAATTTAAGTGAAAGTACCTAAGAATGGCAAAAGCGCGTAAAAAATTGCATGTGCAATCGCTGATTTATAAATAGTGTTTTACCATCGATGTTTAACAGCACGATTAAACATTTCACTCATTTTTGTTAAATATCTACTATGATCATAACCAATTTGCGCAAAATATGGTGCACAAAAATAATGTGTAAACATTATCATTTTCCATGCAACTTCAACAGGAAAATCATGTTTTGAACTATTAAATCGTACTTCACATGGAATCCAACCCGAAGCATTATTTGTTCCATTTGAAAGTTTGATATCAATCCTTAAAAACTGGAGAGAATTTCAGAACTTAGGAAGTGAAGTTTTGAGAGAAAGTAAAATTTCTAAATTTGTTACCTTCTTTGGACAAGCCTTTTCATTATATACAAAAGTCATAGCATTTTCTGGCTCAGTATCATAACAAGTTCTAAGAGCTTCATTAATTCGTGTTAATTCTACTTCATCTCCACGTCGAAAATATGGATATTTGTCTTGAGTTTCTTGTAAAAGTTGTCTAAACATTCTTAGTACTCCGCGAAGGACTGGCTGTGGAACTTCAGTTTTTGGACAAATTTTTTCAAAAATTCTTCTTGATTTTTGAAATAAGTTATATTCAGTTAGTTCTAATTCTGGTGCTTTTTGTTTAAATAGAGCATAATTAATTTGTGTCATTAGCATTCGTTTAGTTTGAGCTTGAATTCCATTGAGTGTTTTATTATTTAATTTATTCCATTTGGGATCAGGCTCAATGCAATCTCCAGGTCCTGGATGGGCAGTTGTTGGAGATTTTGGTTTGTGAGTTGTTGTTGTAGTTGTTGTTGTTGCAGCGGTGGTAGCATTAGCTGAGGCTGTAGAATTTGTATCTGTGCTATTTCCAACTGTTGATGATGTAGGTTCATCTGTTGCAACTTCTGGGCCAAATGTTGTAGTTGGTGGATATAAGTGAGTAATTACTTTGTCAGGAGTACAAGTTTGCTCACAAGTATTTGCATGATAGTTATTTACAGCTATTTCAGGACTTAGATAATTGTTCGCTAAAAAATCAGAAAAAAATTAGCACAAATTTTGGAACAATTTTTGCGTGATTTTTTACCTAAAAAATAGAATCCTGGCCTCACACCAAATTGATATGAATAAGGTACAGCATTTATGCCCATTGTGCATGCTTTAACAACAGCAAATTTATGAATATCCCTTAAAATTGCACCTTCTCGAGCTTCAGTACGATAAAGATTAAAGGAATCTGGTGCACCGTCAGTAATAACATTTGCCATATCATAATCATCTTTTGGCTCATAGCGTGGAATGCTACTATTAGTTAATTGTTGGGTTCGTGGAACAATACATGCCAAATGTGACTCATCTTGTTGAATCATTGTTGGAAATATTGAACCAACAGCTACATATCTTATTCCGTCGAATTTAGATTCAGGTTCTCCTAATTTATTTTCTTCAATACGATCAAGATATAAATTTGAAACGAAATAATATGAACTAAACGGTGCATCTGAATTTCCAAGTTGTTTTATCCATCGAATCTACAAATCAGAAGAAGTAAAAAGTGATACTGTTTTCAGACCCGGCAAAGCTCGCTCTGCCTTTTTGTTTTCGTGTCGGCGGCAGAGCTCGGTTTTTCTTACAGTTTTAGACTGCGGGACAGGAAAGCATGTTCCATTCCATGCAACAAGGACCATGTAATCCTTATCACAATATCCATCTCCGAGGTACCATCTAAAATATATAAATAATCATTGAAAATTAATCAGAACTTATAGATATAAAATCCTTACATTCCATGTCCACAAACGCATTGAACTTTTAGAGGCTTTTTCAACCAAAATCCAGCTTCACAACTATCTCCATCTCCATGATATGCAAAATCTTCTGATGAACTACAAACTCGGAGCCAACCATTTACTTTGCCATCAAGACTTTGTCCTAAACTACTTGTAATAATTGTACATATAATTAAAAACGTTAAATTAAAAATTAGGTAAAATTTAGAATTATTATTTGAATTCATTTTATGAAACTTGAAAGATTGAAAAATACTAAAGACATTTGCAACAGTGAAACTTGAAATGTGAAAGTATTTAAGTATTAATTGTGTTATTCTTCTCAATAAAAATTAAAACTAAACCTTCTCATTTCGTGCTTCCTTGTGTAATTTTTTTTTAAATAGAATGCTTACAATAATAGTGTAAGACCTTTCACTTTTGACCGACTGCACTAGAAAAAAACGAATAATTTGCAGCATGAAAAACGTCTACTTTCTGTATGTAAATGAATTGAATTTATTCATGCATTGAGAATTAAAAATTGCTTCCGATTCCAGGATTTCCAGCTTCAAAGTGCTTTATTTCATGCTTTTTCATTAATATTCTTTGGAAAAGAAAACATCAAAAACATTGAATGAATATTGGCTGGGCCTTGATCTGTTCACTCTTAAAGTAGCAATATATTGTATTTGATGAAAAAAGAACTAAGCGGAGTTTAAGCAATTAAATTCTTTCTCCTAGAAATTAATGCATTTTAATTAAGCAGTATCATCTCTACGCCCAGAAAAGTTTGTTTTGAAAATAAATAGTATACTTTACATTAGCAAAAGTCGACTTTTCCTTGATAACTTATTACATATTTTTTCATATTCATCACTGCAATCATATGTAGAAGTTAAATTAAAACTAAAGGTCTGCTGCAGTGTGTTAATGTTATGTTGCGTTTTAACTTTTTTTCTTTCTCATATTGACATTGTCACCTGAACTTCCAATTTTTTTTTGTTGTTTTTCATGCAGATCTAACCTAGTATATTAATTTGTATATTTTATCATATTTATATTTCTGTCCAAATTAAAATGTAATGTAACAGATCTGCAATGACACACCCAATTTTTATCATTCAACTTTTAGCTGTTGGTTGATACTGTTGTAGTGTACAACATTATGTCTGTTTTACTTCAAGGTGAAATTTAAATCCAAAATCATAATCATGGATCGTATTCAACCATCAAACGAAAGTAAGTTGAAGTGAATAAAAATTATGTTGAAATTGTTGAAAACTTAACAAACAATATCGAATAAGAATTTCTTGTTTTTTTTCTACAGTTATACTTGCAGTGAAAGCATTCACTGAATTGCCTGAAAACACAAATTTAAAATGCATACAGAAAGAAAGTCCAAAGCGACTTGCTAAACCCGAAGTACGAATTCAACTTGAACCTGAATTCAAAGAGGATAATCATGAGAAGCAAGCTGAAGAAGATGACCGCTCTGAAAATATTGATATTGAAGATTTGGACTATGAATATGATACAGATCAAGACATATCAATTCAAATGTCACCAATTTTATCATCAAAGAGTCTGTCTCCATTGCCAGCATTACAATTGCAACCATCGCATCCTGCTGTACCTATCAAACCAATTCGGACACACCCACCAAAAATTATTGTTACAAAAACTAAAGACAAGGAACAAAAAATTCCAATTGAAAATGAGAGATTACCAGTGCAAGATTTTGAGAATTTGGATGGAGTTTCTAAATTAATTATGAGTTTTACGGGTAAACTTTGTAAATAAAATACTTAAATGAACCTTAACATTTTTGAACCTGAACGTGGTTTTTGCTCAGGTAAATCCACATGTAAAATCTTCACTCCGACCGGCGTAAATGTTTACACTTGTAACTTTCCCCAAAGCACATATTGGGAAGGATGTAAACCAGATCAATTAATTAAAAATACAGAAGTTTGTGAGTATAGAAATTCTAATCTTGTGATGCAATTAAGATATCAGACTCCACCGTGTCATTCTTGCTTTGAAGAGGTAAAAAATGCAGATTTATGCAGTATTTGTTGTAAATGCTATATGACTTTGTCTTAAATCAAATCAGGAAACAAATTCGATTGAAATTCTTGGCCCAGATGACAAATTAATTGGCACAATTATCCAAAAGAAAACATGGAACAATACAAAAATTAGCCGTGAAATTATTATTAATCCAGGACCTTACGGGAAGGCAGATATGTACAAGGCTCATTTTACATGGAATGATGCATCAGTGAATGTAAATGGAAAAAATTAGGTTTTTCCAAATTGTTATGAAATGATAATTTAATTCGATTTTAAAAAAAAATTCCAATTAATTTTTAATTTTTCTAGTTTAAAGCTACAAGGAATGGCCTTGTTGTTGCTACTTTAATTACGGATTGTCAAGAAAAAGGTTATGAATCAAATTATGTTCTCCAATTTTTAAGGGATGTCCGACCAAGGGATAAGGCAATGTTGATTGGATTTATGGTTGCAAGAGTACGCATTTTATGTTTAAATGCAATACTGTAAATTATGATTTTCTTTGTTCATTCTTTGCAGGATTCGCTAATGTCAGATGAAACACAAACAAAACTTGTGGTTGAGAGAATTTCACTCATATTAATTGTTACAGTTTTCTTTGTTATATTTGTTTATTTATTTCTTCCATCAAGAGAGTAGACATAATTTTAAATTTTTATTACTATTTCAAAATTCAGTGAATTCTATCGATATTTAAACTATGTTAACTTTCACCTAAATGAAAAAAACTATTTGAACTAACGTACGGCTGCACAACTCGACTTACACAAAATAAAATAAAAATTCTATAAATAATACTACAGAGAAAGAGAAAATAATAACTCAACGTAAAAAACAAATGCTCAGCATTCCATGTGATTAATAAATATAAAAAATCCACAATGCTTGATCCAAGAAGTAAAAGATAGGCCAAACCCCAATATTTCAAATAGAGCAGATGACCCTGCAGAAATTAAAGAACACTTTGCTTTATGAAAAATTTGAAAGTTCTTACTATTTTTGAATTGCTTGTTTGCTCTACCTTAACAATCAGAAAAACTCCAACAGATGTAACAATAAATCTAAAAGCTTTGATTACATACTCTTCTGCAATTACACCACCCGACAAATTACCTAATGTACAAAAATACGCTTAGACTTGCATATCCACATTTTTCTTCAAATTTTACCTTCATGTCCAACGGCAGGCCGATCAAGAGCAACAATTAATAATTGACGAGAAAACACATACTCGAGCCCATTATTACCTGAAATGCAGAAAAATTCAAATGTTCTTTATTTTGTAATCGTTTGCCGTTTGATTTTACCGATGCTCTTGTATCAAGTAGAAATGAAAGCCATCAAGAAGTTATTCCGACGATAATCAAAAACCGATTATTACCAGTTCTGAAATTAGCAATACTTTTGCTGTCACTGTTGGATCATCCCGATAAAATTTGAAAATATGCTTAAATCCTCTGCCAATTGGTTCTAATACTGGATCATTGTTTTTCAATGCTCGCACTGCTTGGAGTCCAATGTAAAGTACATATGCATTTGTTAAATTGAACATTAGTAAAGAATAAACTTCAGTAAAGAAAGGTTTCCAATATCCCCATAAATGCAAAAGTGCATAAAACCATACGCCAATAATTATTATAATGCAAAGAAATGTTGTGACCATCCAAGCTATGAGGAATGTGAGATTTCCCTGGAGAAGAAATGCAAAATTACGCAAAAATTAGTAAAATAAAATCTTACGGGTTATTAAACACTGGACATATGACATACTTTTGAAATGACTCCATACCAAAGTAAACCAAGATTTGCTGAAATCCATATACCAACTAAGAGAATCCATATAATTCTGAGCAGCTCTAAATTTGGATGTGGATGCAAAGTTTAGTTCAAATTGTTACCCATTATAAGTTTAAAACTAGAACCAGGGAAAGCTCGCTTTGCCTTTTTGTTATTGGTCGCTCCCATAAATTAATCCAGCTTTGCTCAGAATTATCACAAGTTTTACATGCACTTTGTGAAAAATTAAAATCACATCCAACCTGAAAGACACTGCTACTAATTTCCAAGCTATTTAATACAATTGAGATGAAGCTTGTATTAATCGTTTTATAAACCCATGAATGCTCAGTCAGGCACATCAATAAAATCTTTAATAGATGTATTATTGGCTATTCTGAACCAATTTTCCAAATAATGTTAGCATAATTTTACGTTAATTCAGTACAATAAAGTACACAATATAACTATTGCTATTATTAAATTCTGGAAAGAATGATAATTGCCAAGGCATCAAAAGTAAAGCCAGTGTTCAATTTACTATTTTGTCGTCATTGTTTGATACCATGTAATCTAGCTTGATAAATGATTTGAAAATGCTTGAAAAATGTAAATCTACTCACACAATTATTCCTCCATTAATTAAAGAAAATCAACGTTTGGCATACGGCATTAGATTAAAATTTAATAAAATAAACTGAAAATAAGCAAAAGTACAATTATTGAATAGGTGTTATTAGGATTTATTTATTAGCAAAGTCAGTTATACAAAGAAGCCAGTCGAATAAAATAGTAAAATTGTTCAATCACAAGAGGAAGTTCTGCTTGAGTTAAATAGTATGTGCATTTAATTTTTATCATTAAAAATACTTTTATATGTAGTGAACTTTTGAAAATATTTTTTGCTAAAATCTAATCAACAAATCGATCAATTTTTGTATTATAAATTCCCCAAATATGCGCAATATTAAATTACTTTCTTCCAATGTGAAAAAATTTCCAATCCATACTTTACTGTATAATCCAAACGACACCTCCAAACTCTGACGATTTTCTTTATGTTTAAGTGATAGTCCAAAAGCTTTAGAATCTAATTTACGTTGTACTGCAATATTTATGTAACATACTAACATTACTATAAGAGTGATTTCAATACTTAAAAATAAAAAGAAGCACATCCAATTTAGTTGCAATCTTATGAGCAAAAATGTGACTAATAATTCACATTTCAGAGTTTAAGAAATCAAAAGAAACTCATTGTAATTGATTAAACTGATTTTACATTTAAACGTCACTTGTAACGAATATAAGACAAGATAAAACTGAACTATAGTTTAATGAGTTGTATTTGCATGAATTTGCTTGTTAAATTATATTTATGAGCTTGCAATAGAATTGAAATTCATCTTTTAATTGCAACTGAGTATTCCATAGCTCGATTTGTTACTATTATACAAAATACAAATAATAGTAATTATTCAATGGTAATACAAATCACAATGTTATAGTAATATTTCCATAAGCCCATTGTACAGCTTCATATGCTTTCTGATAACGCTTACTGTCATTTGCTATCAATTCAATGGACTTCGTTAAGGAAACTGGTCTACAGTTTAATAGAAATATTGTTCCAGTTTTCTGTTCCGATTCCACCACAGCTCTGCTGCCTCGACTCATAACTTCTTGAATCATATCAATTAAATTATTTGGATAAATATCTCCAACTATTGAGCTTGGTAATTTATATCCTCTTCCATTTGATTTAGGTAAACCCCAATTTTCTGCATCATTTTCACCAAGTATAACATGACAACTCTTGTTTAAAGTTTTCCTAACTAATTCACGAACCATTTGAATTTTTACAATTGAATTATCTCTATGAATTTTTCTTGCACTCATAAAATGTGTGAGTAAAACAATTAAATTACAATATTCACTAGAAAATAAGCGTTGATTAAGTGTATTTATAGCTTGAAGACAACGACCAAAATTTGAGTTTAATTGATGAATGGAAGGATCATCAAATTTATGTGTAATTATAACAGCATGTGGAATTGAATTCTGAAGATCTGGATTAATTTTGTCTAGATAAAGTTTGAGTGAAGCAATGATTCTTGCATCCCATTGTAAGCGATATAATGAGCCAAGACCTGGAGTATCCAAAAATTTTAATTTGTGAGCATCGGATGAATATTCTAGAATTTTCTGAGTTCCAGTTCCGTCAGCGCTTTTCTCATTGCCGCAACTAAATAACTTTTTAATCTGCAAACGAGAATTTGAAACCAATTTTTAAGAATTTGCAGAAGGCGTTTAATAATACAATCTGAAAACTTTTTACCGTTGTAGACTTTCCACTGCCTGCTGTTCCTAAGAAAATAATATTGCAAGATTTTGAGTTTGGTGGATGTCTGTCTTTGCCTGTTGTAGAATTTACAGCGGTAATTGTTTTTCTTTGCCTTGGTTGCGGAGGACGGAATGGTAATTCTAATGCTTGACCTCTCTTTAGATCAATTTTGTTTTCCGGAGAAAACAAACGATGATGGAAATTTTCCTGGGAATTATTTGCTGTCGCCATTATTTTTTGGATCTTAAATCAACGCTTGACTGTACGAATTGTGATTAATAAAACAAAACAAAAGATTCCATTAACTTTATATGTAACAATAACAAATGAATCGAATTAAACAAATACAGAAAACCAAAATAATAATTCATATCTTATCGCATTCCAGTCCAGTTGATAAGATAGCAGCAACCCATTTCCAACATTGCAAGCTTACAAGCCTTGACACACATATTTTTCTACTGACAATTAACGACATACAACCAAGAAACGAATTGTTGAATTCTCGTGGAACCTAAATTGAATTCTCGTAGGAACGGACTTGAATTATAAATTTCAATTTTGCATGGGTAAAATTTAAGTTTTCTCTGATCCATACAGCAACTAATAGTTTAACGCCATATGAGCACAAACTGATACAGTTTAATTATAAAAATTTTTTCTTGACCCCAAGTTGGACAGACGTACAAATGTAATGCGTGAATTTCTATACTGTGCAAATTTATAATCAATTTCTTTGCTCGTTAAGTTCAAAGTTGTTCTCGGTTAAAGAAAAATCCAAAGCTTATGATTGTAGTCTATGTCTATTTACACATGTAAAAGCAAAGCTCTATAAGATTATGAATAATAAGAAACTGTTAAGCCCCAAAACTTAATAAACAAAGTATTAACTCAAGTGGTGACAATTGAAGCGGAAGTAAGTAAAGTTATTGAAGAAGAAAACGCAGTACTTGTAGTTGCATTAGTTTAGTTGATAAATCGTTTCAATTCCAACAATAAAAAGATGACATAAATCATGTTTACTTTACAATTTGCGACGCATTGCATGTAAATTCATAATCATAAAGAATCATAACAATACTTTCATTTTTTATATTCCGACAAAACGTAACGTATATTTACATTTTCAGTAGCAAAAAAAATATGCATAAAAAATTCCTAAAAGTATGCAAGCAAATTTTAATACATTCCAAATAGGTACATTAGTTAAAGCTAAGCTAAAACTAAGTATCAAAATGGAAAACAAAAGCTTTGTTTTACTATGCATGAATGCAGAGCATCATTTAGCATTACCCTGAAGAGGAATCATTTGTTGTTTTTTGTATTTGTTTTGACGGAATGAGTGCTTTTGGTACTTAGGCCGGCAATACGGTTTACTCATAACGTTAGAATAAGTTTAGTTC
>JAQGCY010000142.1:0-26188 GCA_034700645.1 Xenylla mediterranea | reverse complement strand
AAGGTTCATAATTTTAAAGGCGCTCAATTCAGCCGCGCTGTATTAATGTCCGCGCTCAATTCGACGGCGCTCAAATCAACGCGCTCAATTCATGGGCGCTCAATTCATCCGCGCTCAATTCATGCAACACGATTGAAAAGTTGAGGACCCTTGCCTGACGCACCAAGACCAACCATCCCTTGTTTGTCCTTTCATCATCTGAGATCTGAACAAATCTCCAGTTCAATTGTTCATAATGGTTCCATTTTTTCATTAATCTCTTCTCATTATTAAACGGATTATTTACAAAAGGAAAAAAAAGGGACTCCCTTTTTGGTTTAAAATGAAATGAATGAAAGCTCAAGCTCCTAAGTTTTATTTATATTTGATACTTAGAGTGGCTGTGGAGTTTGAGAGATAATAATAATAATGCAAGGATGCATGTTTCTATTTTCTATTTCCAAAAAAAGAATGGAATGAATGATCTCCCCTGGAGTGCAATGTACATATTGTACAAGAGACCGTTCTAAGGACACATGGGGTGACAAAGCCTATCATCAACCCTGATGCACTTAGGAAGACTAAAACATTCTATAGACTTTTTGTATTTTGTACAACTGGAAGAAAGGGGAAGGACAATTTATGTATATTTTCAAATGTGAAACTTTTGAGGACTCCAACCCGAAAGAGTCGTGATTTTATCATCATCGTACGCTTTTTTATCCTTCTTTTTTTGTCACGCTTCCAACGAACAGAGCAAGTTCTACTTTTTGTCATACGAAGAAGTCTTTTGTAGATTGTAGTAGGGTTGTCCCCATCCTCCAACTCTTGCTCCGCCTTGACAATTTTTTGGGGACACCAACTGGTAGTTGATAGTTGACGACGACGACGACGAATCTAAAAGATCCTGTAAAAACAATACTAAGCTACAGGCAGATAAAGTAGCATTTTTAGCTTTATCTTATCCTCCCACATGATATAGAATTCTATTTCGATATTACGTATTGTATTAAATTAAAAAGATTAAAAAATTGTTTTATATCTCGAAGAATCTCTAGTGTTTTCAACGGCAAAGTATTTCTTTTCTTAAATATAAACTTGGCAATTTTCGTTATGTTAGTCTCATTCTAAGTAAGAGCGTGTATTTTTAGACTTACTTGAAAAATGTTGTTCAACTGTTTATCGTTGGGAAAATACTTATATAAAGAAAAGAATGTAGGCGAATGTATGATTTGCGCATCGCTAAAGCTTAACTTTCGATTTTGCACAGTCTTCTACACTCTAAAGCTGTGTACATATGAATTCTCTTCATCGATCCAATCTTTTTTTTTACTGACTGGCTTGTATTTTTCACTGTTGAAGTGAAGTTGAACTGAACTTAAGCGTGAGCCTAAAGAAGCTAGCTAGCTTGCGAAAGCAGTGTCATGTCAGACACAGCACAGTAGTTTTAGTTTAGTTTCTGTCCTTTTTACAATCAGGATTCAGGAATATCACAATTCACAGTGAAACGTGAAAAAATGGCGTCCATTTGGGTTGGTCGCCTGTTCCTGTTCCACGTTCGTTAATCCTTTTTTGTTTGGAAAAGAAATAGGAATTATGATATTGGATTTAGATTTGGAATATGAAATTAATCTATCGGCTGCTGCTGCTACTGATTTCCAGTGAACATTTGCTTATTATATGAATGTGTGGCTTTTTCATTTCTTTTTCTCATGATGCTGATGATGTTGAATATGTTTCCTTGTTTTGCATTTTCTAAATGCTTCCTATTCCTGACTATAATCATAGGTCATTAATGCTCCAAAAAATTTGAAAAGAAGAATTTGGAAAATTATTCTCCCATCATCCATATTCATCCCATTCAACAAAATGAAAAGCAACTTGTATTACATACATACTTTGTATTCTCACATCCCGATTCCATCCATTCTAAACACGCTTATTTTCTATTATTTGGATGGAGGATAAAATTTTCCCTTCTTGTTCTTCCTTGTTTGTTCATAATATTCAAACTTTTCGTCACAGCACAGAATAAAATCTATCTATAATTCTGAATTCTATACCTTCCAAGAACAGAACAGAACAGTATTATTATTAGCTACTCTTCTGTATGTCTCATGGGTCTTCTAATTCCAAAAAACGACTGCAGCAGCAGCCAGCACAAAACTAAACATCCTGGAAGGCTTTCAACGGATTTTAATTACAAAATTGTTCCCGACAATCTTTCAAACTTTTCATGGATTTTGTATTTGTAATGTTGAAATTGTGATTTTATTGTCTTTTTTAACAGTAGGACTGTATAGGACTCTCATTTCATTTTATTTGAAAAGAGGGTCCTCTTACACATTTCAGATTTCAAGTTTTTTCTCTTGTCTTCTTTGATATTTTTTCCACCTTTTGATTATGAATGTTTCTATTCTAGCTAACTGCTGTCGTAAATTGAAATGAAAAATTATTGTAATGATAAAGATAAAGGTCTTCCTTTACAATTCTTCTTTTTTTTTATATAAAAAGAAAGAAATAGAATAGCTGAATATTCTTCTTCTGTTACATAGCATTGTTTCCAAATGCCTCAACTTATACTTCTTATCTATTGTATTTTTGTAGAGTTGTCTTTTATACTTCTACTAGTATAGTCTGTAGTTAGACAATGAATATAAAAATCAAGTCATGGGTCATGTCATCCATATGTACATGTCAAATCAGAATGCAGGAGTGTAATCAATTCATAAAAGCTATCCTAGATTGGCAAGAGCAAGATCACATTAATAACATGATCATTCTACAATATTATTTAATTATAATATAAACTCGAACATAGTTACACTTTGTACAAAGCATAAATATAAAAAATTATTGTAGACTGTTTGTTTATTTAAAAAATTCCAATGCTTCTTGGATATGTCTGTGTTTGTCCTATTCTTATTCTAGTCGAATTAAAAGATGTCTAAAGCTTTTGTCATTAAAATTCAATTCAGGTGAGTATAAAAAAATCCGAAGGGACTTATTACATTACAAGGCGCCACCCTCCCTCGATACTATTTATTTACAGAAAAGGGCCACAAGACTGTTCTCTAACCCTAAGTATAGCCCAATATTTCACGGACCAGATGACAACTGAAGAATTCATGCTGTTTTTAAGCCTTTTACTCAAAAGTCGTTTATCATTGTCAGATTTGTAGTACAACTCCATTTACATATTGTCATAAGCATATCGTGCTAGATATTTCCTATTCTTGGTTGAACAGTTTGTTCCTGTACTATCAACTATGGAGAATTCTCCAGTAGAACTACAGTGTATAATGTTAAAGCCTTGTCATCAGTATTGCAAACACTTCACTGGAATGGAAATACCGTCAAATTAATTGATGTGGTACTACATCATTCTAAATATTTGTCATGAGTGAAAATATAGTCCTCAACATATTTTGCCCGGAACCATTTGTTTTTTATCATCTCAAGATTGTACATAAGTTGGGAATTACTAAATTATCTGCATAATTTTTCCTTTTATTGCTATTGCTAAACCTAAAAAGTAATTTAATTACCTTATATGGTAAAATAATGAAATTAAGGAAACAGGTAGTGTAGTAAACTAAAGAAGAAGAACAAAGCGACAAGGCAGATCACGGAATGTCATGCTGGTTTTGAGATATAGCCTATTATGCCCTATGACTTTTATGATAAGACAAATTACTCTAATGTATTAAACTGCATTCGCATTACAAATTACAATTCCAAATTCAAACTTTTGGTATAGTTAACAAAAATTAATTTTGCTTAAACATTAACTCGTGGATAATTGGAAAAGTTTGAAATGATCATAAATACCTACCAAATAAATATTTTGATTTCAATATGAAAGTATTGTTTCAATAAATTGTGTAGGTGGAGAAACAAAGAATGATTTGTAAAAAAAAATGCATTATTTGAGTATCATACAGAGTGTTTAATAAATTGTATAAGAATGATATGCAAGAAAGAAAAGAACGAAAGTATAAATTATTTATTTTTTTATTTATATTTTGATCATTGTCCAATTTCATTTCTCAAGTCAAGATGGAAATAAATCCTCTGAAGTCTGAACATTTACATTTTGATTTTATGCTCTCAAGTCAAAGTCAAGTCAAAAGTGAATTGAAAAATTGAATGACAAGGATATGTAATGTTTGTTGGATAGAATTATTGTAATGGGTTGACATTCTTATTCTTTCTCTAATAATTTTTTTTATGATTATTATATTTTAATATTTTGTTTCACAGTATTTGAGAAGTTACTCCGAGATGATACGCTCTCCATCTTTGATGTTTGTAGCTTGGCACTTTATGGAACCCACGCACTGCCCATTCGACTCAAGATTGTCATCGTAAGTCAAGTTAACATTTTTTTTTATTATATTCTTTATTTTATTTATCTCCGTCCACAATGCAATGGAATGGATGGATTCAAGAATCCTGAGTTGTATTGTCTTTCTTGAATGGGATAATGATGATCTTTTATGTTCATCATTGAACTTCACACTATAAGAGACGCATATATTAAACTGTCCAGCTTTTATATGTATAACCAGCGGCTCTATACGGATTCCTTGGTCCTTCTAGAAAATGAAAAAAAAATATATTAAAGAAAGGGTGTGAATGAAAACAGGCAAAAAGCCTGGGGATTAGTAATTTCTTGTACAATTTACATAGTTACATTAAAATAAATCAAACTGGACTCTAATTCTTTCTCAACCTTAGCCTAGCATGACTGATTCTTTGACTTTACAAAGCACGACATAAACAGTAGAACCACTTTACTTCACATTCTTCCATTAATATAAAACGTCAACCGTATAATTGCATTGAATTATAATTACATCATCTTATGACCATGATCACGACGATTGACGACGAAAGGTGAGCATAATTTTTTTTTGGGAGATATCAAAACCAAATGCGGCATGAATCGAATATATTTGGTCTTGAAAAAGGATAAACCAAAACCAATTTGCTTAGAATATAAATATCAAGTAGGTGGTAACCCCAAATGAAACCAATCCAATCCATAGTCATAGTCATAGTTATAAGCTGGACGGAATAATCTTTTAAATCTGTTGAAACAGAAGTGTCATAGTCAAAAGTCATTCATCAATAAAATATTACTTTTAGCCCCAGGGCAGTTGAGTCTAAGTGAGCGAGCGAGTAAGCAAAAAGGCAATCCAATCCAATTTTTATATTTTATCATCATGGCCAAGCCAAGACCCAGAGGAACAAAACGACATCATAAAAATCAAGATTGGAATATGAATTTAAAAAAATGTAAAATAAGAGTTCAAAATCGTTGTGCATTTTAATGAGCTATCGCTATGTCTGTGTATGATATTGATATATAATATTTTATGCTACGGAATTTTCTTTGTTGACCCTTTGCCTTATAGCAGAGCAGCATCTAAATTTTGGATTGTAGAACTTGTCTCGAGGCAAAACCAATTTCACTGTGACTTAGTTTTGTAATTCATATTAAAATTTAAGGCTTTGTCTGGTTCTGGTGTCTCGGAATTATTATATAATGGCATATAGTATAGTATGAAGCATTTGCGACTGAAATTGTTCCGTCTTCTATTAAAATTTATCTTTAGTTGAATTCTTGAATTGCGAAATTTCAACTTTTTTTTAGCAGTTCCGCAAGGATTTTTTGGATGTTTAATGTCCGTGTATAAAATGAGACATCTTTTGGGTAGTGTAATTGCAAGTAGTCAGATTTTAACAAAAACTGGATTTTCCAGGCTCAGGCAGATAGGAATCTTTTCGGTGGCAGTTTAGCAATAAGATTATTATTAAGAAAACGCATTTGGACATAAACAAGAAGCCATCATCAAAATATAATATGTAATTGGCATTAAACTACTTTTTGTCGCTCCGAAATTCCCAGGATAAAAGAACGTAATATTTCCTTAATGTTTCTTGTGATAATTTTACTGGTTTTACACGGATTTTTAGTGTGTGAAAAAATATTACAAATTGGTGGGATTTTATTTGACGATTAGTTCATCCTTGCTTCTAAACTTTTAGTTAGTTAGTTAGTTAGAGGACACAAAGAGCATTTAATAAAAAAATAAATATTTATGAAGGTGTTGCTTTATATTTAAATGTTATCATTTTCAGCACAAATATTATGGTAGTTTTAGGGTAAAACATGATATCAAATATCACATTTGAACCAGAGCGTGGAATGATACAATGAGAATGATGAGGAAAATAATTTAATAGAGACAAAAAAAATCTAATAAACCATAATGGTTTATTTTTGCAACAACTTTGAAACTTTGATATTATTGATTAAGATTACTTATTCATATGCTTTGGCTTTAACAAGGTCAAACAAATTGTGCCTTACTTTAATTTGCAATTTCAAGTGCGTAAAAAAAATGAATACCAAAACCAAACCAAGAAAGATTTCTGTTGGTGATAAGAAATTGAAATATTTTGTATTTTGTAAATATATTCATTTGTTTTGAGGTACTAATTTAAATTACTTCAAGAACAAATTACATTGATAATAATGATAATAGATACGGCCTAAAGTGTGATTGTGTAAGAGCATAATATTATAGTTATAGTTAATTGTACATTATTCATGTTCACGTCCAAGAATGAGTGATATCTATGAATATGATACTTTGTACTTACTTACCTTGCTTCTTGTTCTTACTTTGAGTTCCAAGGGATGGATGTGGAAAAATAAATATGAATTATGAATTATGATTTTTTTTTTGTATATTTATGTACATGCATACAAATTGGAGCAAAAGAAACAACTTGTTTATGAATTATGACTAGTTTATGTTGTTATAGTTTTAATTTTAAGTTGTAATGCTTGTGTTATATTTGAATTGCGACCTTTTTATTCTTGTACTTTACTTTTTTATTTACATAAGTTTGTAATTGTAAGTTTGTACTTTAAATTAACTTGATTTCGAGTTCGACGTCGTAGAATTTCGTATTTTCGAGTGATCTGCTCACTGACCGTTTTTTAATACGTTCAATTGCTTTCACTTAAATAAAATCCCCAGAAAGTTTGTATAATGATACAGATGCGAATTGCAAATGCGATGTTGCGTTATGCGAGCGATCCTGTTTTTGTATACAAATACATGAACACGATTATGTATATGTACTCCAGAAGTAAATATTGAGTTGAGTGGGAATGGTAATGGAAAACTAGAGTAAAAGTAAAATAGTTGTTGGAGAAAGTAAAAGTTCCTGCTAATGAGTTTGTAAGATAATACTTAAGTTGAGAAAATACTCGAAATGTTACTTCTAGATAAAATAGATAGAAACTTGCAGAAATGAGTTCTGTACTTGAGCATAAGCATAGTCATACTGTAGTCAGTAATTTACACAAATATAAATGCTAAAATGAATCCTTTAACTATTTACTTTTCATATGTGTTGATAGGAACGACTCCTGGGGACACTTCAACCTGAGGAAATAGACAAAATTTTACGAAGTTTTGGTTGGACTCCACAGGACTTATCCAGAGGTTATATGATTCAAGTAAGTAAAGTAAACATTAAATTAATTATGGCAAAAAAATCTATCAAAGTTTTTCTGTAAACGTCAACTAACTGGAATGACGTATTACTCAACGCTTCGGCTCCGGACAAAATTTCCAGGTTTCATAGATTATTTTCTGGAATATCCAACATCAAAAACTTTGTATAATCTTAAATCTTAAATTGTAGTCAGCATTGCAATGCATAAAGTTGAATAGCCATAGCCATATAGTCTTGTTGAAATTCATGTTTGGCTCCCAATAGACAATTCCGTCTTTTTTCTTTTCTTATTATTGAATGGCTGTCATCATCATCATCATCTTCTACAGACTTATTTTCTTCTGAGTTTTTTCTGACCACTGTACTACCATTTACCACTTACTATTTGTGCTTCTTCTTTCCTTTACAATTTCTATCATCAACTTAGCTTAACTTATGTCTATGTGATGTGTTCAGTAGAAATAGGAAAGAAAAGAAAGAAAGGAAAAATATTTCCTTATGGGAGTTTGAGACTCCCAATGGGTTTTAAAAAGTTCGTGCTTGGGAATGAAGAATGCTTTTCTATGTTGTTAGGTTAGTCTAATATAAGACAAGTAGGGAAAATACTTCTTTTACGTTGGAAAAAAAGATCGATGCAGCTAGCTTGAATGAACAAGCCACAATTCATTCTACATACATCAAATGATTTTAATGGCAATGGCAAAGCATCAGTATGGAATGGAATGATCTATATCCAAAATCCCAACCAAATTGATCTGAATAAATCTAAATTTTTGCATATCAATCTCTTTCTTGAACAATTTAATTGGGATAATATTATACGGAGTACATAGTTGTATTTTTTGGTATATGCATTATAAAAATGTCCACCCAGCCACACCAATTGTCTTTAAGTTCATGAATCATAGCATACCAGAAGGAATCCATTTTATAACAATAGATATTTGACAGGATCCATTTTAAATTGGACCATTCATGATGTTTAGTTTAAGCAAAAAAAAAAAAGTCGACAACGGTTTGATTGTTTGTAAATAACTATCATCAGGAATCTCACGACCAACGACCACGACTCTTATATATTTTTGACAAGCCAAACCAGTAGAATACATTCCTTCCATGACTATTTTTTTGTCTAGTGTCTACTCAAGAAAGAATTCATATCTTGAAGATAAAGATAAGCAAAGATTCATTTATGTAATTTTTATGCCTCCCAGACTATGTAGTGAGTACAAGTACAACATTGACAGCATATTAAAAATAACTTTTTATAAATTGTAAATTGTCAGATCACATCTTTCTATCCCCTTCCTAAAACATCCCCATTGCCCCATTGCAAAACCTGTCTTTCATTGTCAAAAAATCTTTTATAATGGTAATGACTGCTTCAAAGCAAAGTTTTACTCCTTTTTACAATACAAAGTATAGAAACAAAACAAGAACAACTTTAAAAAAATACCATACAAAATGGTCGTCACATACGGAACGGAATGGACTAAAGGACTAGGACGGGACGATCGACGATTTACTGGCTGACTGACGGTTATTTAAAAAAAGAAAATTTTATAGGCTTCGCTGAGTATCATAGTTTCTTTTTTATTTTATTTTATTCAGTTTGAACAACTGTTCAAAAACTTTTGTTTACATTACACAATATCCCGTAAAATAGATTATACTTTTTGGCTACTATGCTACGCTGTTTGTTTGTAGATAAGGAACTAAAACTGATGATGAGGATGAGCTACTGAAATGAAATGTTGGAAATAATAAAAAGTAATATAAAGTGTTCCTTAATTCCTCCAATGTGATAATAGTTTATTTCAAAGAAAAAAGTAGAAGGTTCCTTAAGCTAACATTTAAACATTTCAGAAAGAAATTTTCGGTTCTGTTTGGTATTGAAGACATTAAAAAATATTTCTTTTTTTTTTTACATCTTTGATAACAGAATAAAAATCTGTTATATGCTCTTTCACTTCAAATGTACATAAATGTAACCATCCATTTCCATATGCGTGGCTATGCCGTGGATGCTTTTAAATTATCATGTTCTCATCACTTTTATTTAAACTATGAGGACTTAATATTTATTTATAATGCCATGAAAATTAGTTATTATAGTTTTTTTTTATTTGCTTTTGCATAAATTATAGGATCCTCGAGGCGGTCTTCTCACACGTTGGTCAATGTTACCCCGTGAGGAAGAAATTCTCATCCTTCAACAGTTCCTTCGATTCTCACCCACACGTACACTTAGTTTTGCTCTAGTAAGAGATGACCTACCGATTCCAAGTCCAGCTCCAGCCCCAATCTCCCCACCCGAACATCAAATACAACAACAAAACTATCAACAAATCAGTCCAATCATTGACCATCATCATCATCGTTCGCGTTCTCATCAACTTCACCGTGATCGTGATAACCATCGAACCAATAAACCCCCACCACCACAACCGCCACATGGTTAGTTTTATAAACGAATTGCACTCAATGATCCTTGCACAAATATTTTTTAATTTAGTTTAAAATCAAATATTTTTTTTCTTTTCGTAGATGAGCCTGCACTAAACTTATCATCAATGAAAAACAATAATCGTCATAAACATCGTCACCGCTCAAGATCAAGGAATGGGCCGGTTTATTCCTCCAGTGACGATGAGGGGCATTCACAACCCCCAGTCGACCTCAGTTCGAAAAGGACGAAATCCGATGAACCTCAGAAACCTCCTTCTGCCCCACCACCCCCAACACAACAACCTCAAAATCAATCAACACCAGTTAATATCAACAGCATAAAGACTGAAATGCAAGTTAAATCAGAACAACAACAAAGAACGCATTGGAGTCCAACAGCAAATGCTACGCAATTAGTAAACCCAGCTACAGGTAAGAAAACTCAATGCGAAAAACAAAATAGCAGTATTAAAACGTTCCAACTTCTGAATAGGCAAACGTCGAGTACAGTGTCCCCAGTGTTTAAAAACATTTTGCGACAAAGGAGCTCTAAAAATTCATTTTAGTGCGGTACATCTCCGTGAAATGCATAGGTGCACTGTGGCCGGATGTAACATGATGTTTAGTTCCCGAAGGTCCCGAAATAGACATTCCGCTAATCCAAATCCAAAACTTCATTCACCTCATCTTAGAAGAAGAATTAGCCCACACGATGGTCGAACGAGCCAACCAATTTTAAGTCTTAATCCACAAATCCTTGATGGGATTCCTGGTATCATCCCATGCTTTAGAAATGGAACAAAGGAAGATCTCCAAGATGATCATGAAATGACATATGAAGAAGAAGGAAAAGATGAGGAAATGAAGTAAGAATTTGTTCATGCATTGCATTGCATTAAGCCAATATTTTCTACTTTCTCTTGTCACTTGTAGTAATCATGCTGAAGAGTCTGAACCCGAGTCATCAGTTTCACTCTCATCCAACTCAGAGAAATCCAATTCAGCTCAACCAGAATCCGAGAGTCGTAAAGATGGAGCAAGGAAAAGGAAACTAAGTAATCCTGTACGGCTCCCAAGTGTTCCATATGATTCCAATGATGACTTTTGCTGCTATGATGATGGAACAGAAGTAGTTAGTAGTCATAGTCCACCGGGTGATGAAGATCCAGAGCTAAATAATTTGTCTGTTGAGGAAAAGAATCATTTGGAAAGACTTGAGGCTTTGCCGATCTTTACCTCTTCTAATCAGTCAGACTCAGGCTCAGTGGATGAGAATGGAAGCTCACCCAATGGTTCCTTGGATGGAGACTCAATTCCAATTGATAAGGATAATCCTAGACGGTGTGTTGCATGTGGGAAAATGTTCCAGAATCAGTTTGGTCTTAGGACACACTATCAAAACGTACATTTAAAGGTGAGTTGTGAGAAATACTATTAAAATTTATTTTCATACGCCTTTTTCCTCCTATACTCACTGGGGCTAAAGTAGTCATCAGGGACAATTTTCTGTAGTCGTAGCTTTTTCCTACTCCATCTCCTTTTTAATGCTTTATTTCAATTTAACGATGGCTCGTAATGACTCTAGTTTAATGTCCCTGATTAGTAGTATTTTCTCCTGCAAACTCAACTTTCTTTCTCTATGACTCTTTGCTTTTGGTTGGACAATATAAACTGATTGGGTTTAGTTAATGCACAAGTGCACGGTTGACGGATGTAATGCAGCATTCCCATCAAAACGATCTAGGGATCGTCATTCCTCAAATCTCAATCTTCATCGTAAACTTCTCAGCACTACTTCGGACGTGAGTAATGAAAGCACAGAGGATCCACCACTTCATCAACGACTCAATCCAACTACTACAGCAAACAATACGAGCATTTTTAATCCATTCCTTGTCAACGGAGGCTCTCCATCACTTAATCACGTCACCACGGTAAGTTGTACAAATAAACCATAAATTCTGTACCACTGACCAAGATCTGATAAATTATTGTTGATTGTTGTTCTTAATAGGCTCCTTCATGGAACCCATTTTTACCATTTCCATTATTTCCTGGTGTATTTCCAACATCTCTACCTCCTACAACTCCAAATAATAAGTTTCTCCGAGATGATTGTAGCTTTTGTGGAAAATCATTTGAGTCCCCATCAAGTCTTGAGTCACATCTGGAATCTGTTCACTCAGCCGAAGGACTAGCATGTAAAAAATGTAATCGAGTCTTTTTCTCACGTCGTAAACTAGACACACATACATGTACTCTCAACGACACTACAAATAATAATAACATTAGTAATAGTAATTGTAATAAGTAACTCAATTAGTCCCGTTTAAAACTTTTAGTATTAGTATTCTAGTAGTCGAGTGCAAATTGCATGTAAGCAATAACAAAACAAAGCGTAATTCAGCGATTGTTGGAAATTTCAAAATATTATTATTAATTGATTATTGTAAACTTCTCTCCAAACCACACCACAAACAAGCAAGTTATTAATATTTATTTAGGCTGAGGAAACCCTATGACGATCTCGATAAAAGTTCTTCTTAATAATTACTTTTAAGTATTAATTATAAACATTCTATAAAAATAATACAAAAAATAAAATACTCAAGTTGTTTGTAATCCTCCATAACAGCCAAGCTAATGAGCTAAATACATCAATTAAAACATGACATTCGTAATCCATAACCATAATTGCTTAGGGACAGGTGACACTCAAATTATTTAAAATCTAGCTAGAGTAGGAGTAGAAATAAGGAAAACTTTCTAATGCACACTTTTAATTACTCTCTTGATTTGACTCATCGTCATCACCGTTCGTAACGGGCATAGGCAAAGGCTTGTATATTTGTTTTTACTTTCTCCTGGCTTCCCCATGGCTTGATTATATAAGAAAGAGATTCAAAGACTAATTTTTAAATACTTTGAGCCTTTCCCTGGGATTAATATAACCGTCATCTGCGGCTTTGCTCGGGTGAAAATAGATCTATTGTAAATATATTCAAAACAATTTTCCATCTAGAAAGTACACTAAGAGCAAAATTGCGTTTATGCAGCGTATGCATGGCATGCATAGATGTACGTCCTAAGAACTTTCCTTTTCTCTCTCCGTCTCCACTTTATATGTATGTCTTGAGTCTTTTTTCTTTCCCCTAGAACTCTAGAAGTCTAGATCTAGAAACCCGGGTATCAAAGGCATGTCATATTATCATCATCTTCAAACAGTGTTTGATCCAGACCGACGGAAAAAAGGATGGGCGCCGAGGGAATTGGCTTTTTCTTTTATATATCTATAAGCATTCATTCTGTATTTCTGTGCTACTAAGAAAAGAAGCCAAAGCCAAAAAAAAAACACTACAAAAATGTTCCTTTTATATCATTTTTCCACGTCGTACGTATTTCCAAACTTCTTAAAACGTAACATATAACATATACAACATATATAAGACATGGTGTACGACTTCTGATAATAACATTTTTTTTCTTCTTTTCTTTTCTTTCTTTCTTTTAGGCCATTCCTCTTAAACAACATTTCATTTTCATGAGGATGATAATAGTAATAAGTTTCATCTTTGTTGTTCACCAATTCTTTTTTGGAATTGCCCCAAAACAAAAAGATTGTTCACGATCTAGTAAGTTATAAGGGTCGCGTCATCTGAGAATTCATTTTCTTCTTGTACCTGAGGTCGGAAAAAACAGCTTGTACAAATGTACAGTAATGTTGTAATGTAATAGGAAAAGATCACTTTAATTGAACTGAACTCCTTGGCTAGGCCCATATCGTATCTTCGTATCGTATATATTTGATGAGGTTGATTGCACCATAACAATCATTGAAGGGTCTCCGTCGGATTCTCCCAGGGCACTGGAACTTCTATCTATCCATAGTTAATTAAATGCCAATCTCTTTCTTCATTTTGAGTCCTTTTCCCAAGTTAAATTACCCCATGAAAACCAAAGATTCCTGTTATTTTCATTATCCTATGATTATATGAAATTGAACATTTTTCTGAAACTTTTGATTTGGATGTAAAATATGGTTCAAATTAACCTTTTTCTTGAGTACAAACATATCATGCCAAGCATTTAATTGAGCAGACTATATAATTTATTAATTGTCCTCTTCAAATTATCATTCCTTATCCCTATCCGTATATGTACGTGATTTTTTTGATCACGTAATCTTTCCTTATTCATTCGACATAGTCAGTCAGTTTCCTGATTAATAGGGGAACTTCTTCATGTCAACATTTTATTATAGAGCATTTGTCACAAAAAATCCAATCGTAAGTGCTTTTGAATCAGTGGGAAATATTTTGATGTAAAAGAATATTTTACCACACACTTGTGATTGGTGTGGTGAAGAATAAAGCATTAAAATATATCCCGCAATTGAATTGAAATGGAATCAATTTCTCAATACGATACGATACGATTCCTCTGTTCCTGTTTTCGTTTTGTTTCCTTTTGACTCTAGGAAAGATTTGATTTGATATCAAAACCACGTAGATACATTTTTTGTAAAAAATGGATTACTCAATTCTCGTACATGAAGAACTGAACTGAAGTTAAGTTATATGTTAGAGTCACAGTTGTGTCATAAAATGGGAAAAAACATCTAGCAACAAATCAAGGGTAAATAGCATGTTTTGTTCAATTTGTCTAAGATTTGTTTTGAACATATAACAACGAAAAGCCATAAGCACCAAAAAATACTTGGTTCAGTTCAAGTTTCAACTAGGTATAAGATTATGGAGTGTAGAAATATACGTCAAAAAGTAAAAAGGAATTTAATTGATTGATTCAAAAACATGCATAAGTTTAAACCTAAAAGCACATCCTTGGAATTTATATTTCTCTTCTTCAGTGGACCTATAATTAAACCAGTTTCATCCATGATCCATGGGAGGAAATGAAATCTTATCTAAAACCGAATCACATCTTTCTCGAATATTTTTTTCCTAATAAAATCTTCTTTTTTTAAAGTCTTTTGACACTTTATAAAAACTCGTTTTTTCTTCTACCAAAATAATTACTTATGTTCAGGTAGAACAAGAATTAAAGCTTTGTTTAAAATCCTTATTTTTTTACTACATGGAAAAAGACGACCCTCCTGTAATGACCCAACTTTTTTGACTCCTCATAAAATAAATGACTTTGTCGGAGTCAAATCGTTTTCATTCCAAAAGATTCTAACATCTTGCGTGTTATTTCTTTTGTAAACGATGAAGAAAATAAAATGCTGTTTTATTTTATACGGAAAAGGTAAAATTCTATTTACAGAATTTTTTAATGATCAATTTGGGACAAAATACATTAGTTGTAATCTCTGAATTAGGCTTGCTTATGGGTTAGTTATCGAATTTATAAACACACGTTATTTTAGATATTTCTCCCAAAAAAGAAAAAAGATTTCGTGTCGTGTTAGGAAGGGGGTACAAACAATCAGCGAAACAGAGTCCATTTTCGGTTGTAGAGTTATTGCCTTTGTTAAAGGCCAACTTTAGTAAATTGTAGATTTTTTCAATTCTACTTACAATGCTAATATGTAGGGAACTATAGAGTTAATCCCATCATCATGAATGATAAAATGAAACAGTAAGTATACAAAATTTTTTGTCGGAAGAAGTCCTACATCGTTTTCTATTATTCCAGAAGACAAGAAAGGGATCTCAGCATGATGTCCAACAAAAATGTCGGTCCAAAAGTCCAAAATGAAAAAAGAAAAGTATCCCCAAGGAGTCTCATTTCACAGTCGACACACGGGTCCTTTCTGTCATTTTTTTAAAAATAACAATAACAAGGAGCATCATCCCTTTTTAAGTTACCTGTTTCTTATTGTTTGTGGTTTTCTAGGCGTGTTGATTCTTTTCTATTTGTTGCTAGTATAGTATTATTCCAGTAAAATCTGTTCGTAAAGCTGATTTGGATAATATTTGAGTAAGCATCGGTCGGAGTGGTGAAAAGTAACCGAACAATTCAAAACAATCGAACTAATTTGTCTCAATGGTTTTGAAGAAAATATATTAGCCTGTTTGTAAACCAAATTGTTCCGCAGTAGAACAAATCTGTAATGACTGAGGATGAGTTTTTTTTTTCAAGGAATTATGTTTTAATATGGTAGCTTATCCCAAATATCAATTTATCAGATTTAGCTTAAATGTAACCCGATATCTGTATTTTTATGTCTAAGAAAGGACATCGAGGGACAGATTTTGTCAAAATGTATGCTTATCTTTCTTGAACAGGATTATTAACGGATGTATGAACATATCACAACACAATACCATTCTCAGCCAGAAAAGAAAAAGAATAAAAGGATTACCACACCACGAGACAAGGAGATAAAATGACAATAGTAATCTCTCTAATCTGATGACATTTGAAACTGTGAAAGGAAAAGAAAAAAGAACCACTCCACGGTTTATTTATTTATTTATGTTTTAAGATTAAACGAGGTGTAAAAAGACCGATTTTGTCATCATGTTTATCTACCCGTTTTATGTTGTAGATTGTAGTTGTGGGACCTCCGTTGAAGTTGTTCATTCTGCCGTATAAACCAGAGACAAAACATTTGAAACTGATTTTTATCTCTTTCCAAAACAGTAAGCTAATGCTAAGCTTTCCCTGTCCCTCTTTTATCTCCACAAATTTCACTTATATCAACTAGAAACTAGAAACTGTTGACATTCCTTGTACTGTTGTACTACATGACATATTTTACCTCGGGCATTAATTAAATCTACAAGTTGACATTCCTTCCTACTACCCTCTCTTTGATTAGATCAAAGGGAATTCACGAATTCAGTAGGAAAGTAAAAAATAAGAGTGAAAATTTCTTCCTGTACTTTCTACTTTCTACCTAAAATAACAAGGAAAGCAGGAAAGCACAAACAGTTGTTGGGAATTCATTTCTTTCTTTGGTTTGTTTGTATCTATCTACTAAAACTACTGTATGTTTTGTATTTTGTTTTCCAGATTAGATTTAGATCTTTTCAACTCATCAAATCTCTTTGACTGTGTCTGAGTCTGACATTCCTGGAATATCAAAGTCCTACAAATATTGCACATATATATAATATCACAGCAAAGTTTAGGACAATCTTTTCAACTTGTGTTCAATTTATTTAAAATTTGGTTATCGATATACATGTACGAGAATTTACTTTGACTTAAGTTAAACTTCCCTAAATTCCACCTAAAGCCAAACAAATTAATGGAAAACAAACTCAAATTTGAAATTCTACTTGTAATTATCAGTGATCCGCATAAGATACATTAACATTATTTGTCCTCCAACATCGCGTCAACGCCCAACTGAAGTGTATAATGTGTTGGATTTTAGTTTGAAGTATGTATAGATAGAAGATAGAATAGAGCATTAGAGCACAGTTTCAGAATTATCATTAAAGAGTCAGATCCAAGCTGGACGAATCTGCGGATGTCAAGTGAAAGTGGGGAGATGATGGATGGACAAGATTTCATGGAATGATTGAATGTCAACTGGACCGTGTCACGAGGAGGACTCCTTCATAAATCAAAATCAAAGCACTGCACTATTCTATGGTTACTCTAGGAGTGATGTAGGATTTATTATATAATATACAATTTCTAATGAAGCAAAATAAGACTATCACAGGAACGAATAGTTACAGAAGAAAAGTCATGTAATCTCGTCATCATCATCACACATTTTTTCTAGGAGTCGAAATATGCGATGTATTGGATTTTTTTCTTCCCTTGCCAACATTGCACCAAAGTAATCCGAAACGTGATTTAATACTTGATCGTCAAGACAAAAAGAATTGAAATCGGGAAATCTAATGTTGAAATTCAGTCAGTTGTAAAATCCATATTACTTCTGCTTTGACTTCTCTAAACTTTCTGCATCATAATTTCGTTTGCAAAGTTATCGTTATCGACTTCAAATTCTTCGTTTACTAATAAGTATTGTATTGAGGAAAGTTTGTTTATCTTGATTTCTTTTGATATCATGGTTATCACTTATTATGTTTAGAAAAGCAGCAGAATCAACGTATAAATTCTTTCTATTATCCATGGTTTAGGTATGTTTAACTAAACAATAAGCACAAAAATATTTTTCTTGTGCAAATTATGTTTTCCTTCTTAAGTTCTAGATGAAGAAACTTCAACGACCAAAAAAGAGCATATATGGACAAATACATTTTTTGTTTGACTTTGCTCGGATAGGAAGGTCCTTTCGGATTTGAAGAGTTTTCTCGCTTTCTCTTTCCTAGTTATTCATTAATAGATAAAAGCTAGAAGCATAAACTTAAATGCTGACCACGTCCACTACTAATTGCCAAAAGATTGTCTGTACCATCACCCTCTTCCATACATAAAGGAAGATACAAAGCGAGCAACTTTCTGTTTTCCTTTGCTGTGGCTGTTCTACATCTTTCTTTTCCCTTGAGCTCTAGGAAAAAAGAAAACTTTTCTCCTAAAAGGTCCTTTTATTTGTTTTCCCATTGTACTTATTTTGTGGTCATGGTTCTCTAAGTACAATTTCACTCCTCTTCAACGCTTTCATTTTATCTTATGTTTGAGCTTTGTACTAGTTTAATAAGAAACCTGGTAAGAATATTTATACTAGGAGGACACGATGTGAAACAGTAAAATCAGAATTTTGGACAACTCCCAGCCATATCACAAATGTACAACGTAATTTCTTAGTTTCTTTCTGACCTAAACAAGAGCACACAAAACGCCAAGAAAAGGTAATAAAGAACCTTTTAGAGAGGGCGGAAGTCCAATTTTCCTAAAAGCTACAACATTTAAAGGAGACGAGAGAAAAAATATGCTGTTTAAACCAAAAAAAAAACTCTTTAGAGCAGATACAGATACACTCTTCGTTTAAAGAAATAAAATTCATTTTACAAACATGCATAAAAGTAAAGTTCATAGGAGTTGGACTTGTAAAAGATATTTTGAGAAGAAGGGTGGTGAATAGATTTGTAGCTGTAGTCAGTTGAGCTTGACTCTAAAATACGATGTTTTACATGTAAATTTTTATTTTTTACATTAAATCTTGTTTCCTGGATCGATGACAAATCCCTCCCGGGTCATTAAATCTAGCCAACACTAATTATTTCCTTATGATAATCCAAAAAAGAGAAGATGAGAGAGAAAGTAAAGTAAAAGCGAAACGAGAGTCGACACAAACACAGATGCTAATATTGTATGTACTCAAGAAGACTCATTTCTCTTAAACAAGAAATTATATTGAGATCAGTGCTATGTACGCTATGAGGGAAGCATGACGAAACCCATGAAACTTTTTTAGGAAGGTAAACAGACACAGGGCAGATAGGAAAAAATTAAAATCTGTTAGAGAAAGTATTTAGCTTCAAGGTTTACTATGAGAGAACGTACATACTTTCACTTTGATGACTTTTCTTTTTAGATCTCATAAACGAACCAAGAGAAACTTGGTAGAAAGTAACAGTTGAAAAGTAATTTGCAAAAAATATCTATTCATCGTTAGTTAGACCGTGTAGACATAGAGAAAGAAAGGCCTGTAATACGTATGTTGTTTCTAGTTTTTATTAGGAAAACAAAACATCATCCTTCCTATACAATAATCAGTGAATTTAGACTAAGAGCAAGTTTCATATAAGGTTAAGATTTATGCTCAAAAACTACCCCATATATGAAATGAATATTTAATAGTTGACAGGACGCCTTTATATAAGATTTTTGTCTTCTCTTTTATAGAACAATTTAAATTTAAGCTTCGTGATCTATCCTGCATATCATTCTCATTTGCAAACTGAATTGAATAAGGAAATTTTATCACGGAACTAAAACAGTAAATTAAAGTGTGTCGGTAGGTACGAGTAGATATAAAATTCCTATTTCTTGGATTACTGTCTACATTATGTCTGCGTATCTCATCATATGTAATTACAGTAAGGATAAGAAATATATTCACATTTGATCCTACCTAATGAATATTTAGGTGTCATTTTATCAACGGAGGAGTCTCGTCTCCTTGCAGTTGAATTGCACTATTAATTTTCATCAGTTCAGTAAAAGGTAGACGGACTTTAATTATAATTATAAACAAAAACAAAGCATGTTCTTTCTTCTTTGAACACTTATGTTTCGAATAACCATAAACCAACTATTACTTACAGTCCAGCAGTTGTTTCTGTTTGAACGGAAAAAGTTTAAAAAGTAATAAGCCTTAGCCTTACTTACGGCAGCATCCGTAACTAAATGGTCTAATTTATTCAGCAGCATAAACGTAAAGTTTTAGGCTTGTCTTGATTACATTAAACTTTTTTTTTTCCTCATAAAGCCCCTTTGCTTTGATCATTTTTTTTTCTTTTCTTTACAATTTAAATATCCAAACATGCATATGCATTAGATATCTTTACACTACATCTACACCCACCGGGTTGTTGGATAAAATTAAAGCATCTTGGCTTGTGTAATCTTATTTACACAAAAGAAATGAAAGTATATCAAACAAGAGAGAGAAAAAAAATCCTACGGTCTACGGTGGAATGAAATCCGGATAAAAAAGTAGATTTACAATGAATTTCTTTTTTTATACATAGTTTATACCATGCCAAGCCAGGCACCCTCTTACCTAATTACTCGGAAAGAAAATAAAATTACGTATATCCATATCCATATCGTATTTTCTTAGGCTAAATAAATGTTTGTTAGTGACTTTGTCTGCTCTGTGGAGTTGACGTTTTTAATATGCCCAAGACCAAAGAACTTTGTTCCTCAGGTCTAGTTTAAAGTCTAATTCTTTCCTTGTTTTAGTAAGAAAAGAAAAAATTGAGACCCCAGATGCTCACCTTTTAAATTAAAAGAAAAAGAGATTTATTACCGTTGTATATTATTTTTTGCCTTTTCTGCTCTGCTTCGTGTTCATTATATCATTTTAAAAGGGTTGAGAGAGAGAAAAAAAATAATATAATATAATAATAGGACACTATCTACAATTTACAATTTAGAAATGAAATGAAATACCCCAAACCAGGGGCAAAGCACCAAGCAGCGTAGACAAGACAGGAACGTTTAATATTTATTTTTTTTTCTTTGATATTTTCTCTTAATAAACCATTTTTTTTATTTTTAGCTCATCGGTCTTGACTTGAGTTGACTATCTTATACATAGGGCTTAAGATAAAATTTAGCGTCATATTATTATTGCATTCCTTTATTCTAGGATTTACCACAAGCCACCGTTGCTGATATTTTATACTTAAACAAATTCATAGTATAGTTTGACAGAAACTTATTGTCTTCCATCCGCGTCCGTCCTCCACAAAGTTTAAACTGTTGACAGAATGACGAACCATGGAGAAAGTATGGAACATCAAATTGTACCACAAAAACGAGGATTTGCTTCGAGCTTCCAAATGCGATACGTTCCACATTCTGCTATTTCGTTGATAATTGGAATCTTTTAGTTGACATTGACAGTGACAATTCTGAAGGGACATGTACATCTAGAGAATTAATTGTATTCTTGATGATTGGTCTGGGTGGGTATTGTACGGAGGAGTTGAAAGATTCTTGCCCCTTATTTGATTCAAATTGCATTAATTACAAATAGCGATATTTAAAAAACTTTAATACTTTATAACATTGAAGTATTGAATTTATATGTTATTTCAAATTGTACATAAAATCATTTCAACTAATCTATCCTACTTAAATGTTATTTGGTAGATTAACAAGATTAAGATTAACATAGACAGGGTTAATTTCAAAACTAATCAAGCTTTACTAGTCTACAAAAGAAGCTAAAACTTGATTACTTTACGAATACATATTGTTTCAGGTATCATCTTTTGTTTTTCTTTCCAGAAGGAAAGCATTATACGACATCTACTGCAGACAAACTAGAAGATTTGAGCAATTTTACAAACAATAAGTAAAGATTAATAATTGTATTGGCTAAAGTAGTCTTGCATAGTTGCTTCAATTAATTAATTAATCCATTGGATGATTCCATCGTAGAAAATAATGTTGATAAAAAATGTCTATTTAAATAATCGCCTGGATCAATCTACAAAAACATGAAAATAAACATTTCTTAAAAGTTTTATGGATTTGGTACAATTTGGATTGTACCTGCATCAGGGTTGGGTGTCGTATCCTCACCAGAATCTCCATCTCCATTTTTACATGGACAAATGCAAGATGAAACGGTTGTAACTGCATCTTCTAGACTTCCATTATCATCATCATCTTCATCATTATCATTATTAATCTTAACAATAATGAAAATTAAGGCTAGTAACACAATAACTGTGAGAAAGGCAATGATGACTGTTTTTTCTTTAACCATGGTCAACACTCAACAATTACAACTCCCAATTCAATTAACACAATTTAAGAAAAAGGTGGGTCAGACTTTGATTTCGAAGCTGATGATAAGTTGTTGGAGTTGCCTACTTATTTTGTTTTTCATATCATGAAGATCTTTTAGATCAGTTCATTTTCATTCTCATTTCTATTTTAAGAAACTACTACTTAGTATCAACGTTAACGGTCTATGGAGCTAAGACTAACTGAAGGAGACATATATGAATTAGTAGGTTACAAGTTTTTTGGGAGCTGGTCCAAAATAAATCCGGAGCAACAAAAAATCCCATGAACCCATATCGCTACAATAATAATAAAAACAAGGCATAGGATTAGGATATTAGGAAACTAAAACCATGTTTACTTCAGCCCTAATGGAATCACACGACTTCAGTTATAAGTAACATAACAATAAGTATGATTTTTATTATGATTTAAGTAAAAGTAAAAACAAACAATGTATAATTTGTACGTAAAAATCGAGCAGATTTAATGGCCACCACTCCCATTGGACACTTGTCTTGATCCACTTGCATCACTCGTTCTGGGTCCCCTCGCACATCCTGGACAACAATGCGCTACTTCATGTAAGTATAGATCACAGTCCAAACAATACTTTTTCTGACAAAGTTTACATCGATAAATCTAAATCCAACGCAAATAAATAATTGAGTATAAAATTAAGCCCAACCTTAAATAAGTAAAACAGTAGGAATTCATCAATATCTTACATGTTTAGTATTCCCAACGGGAAAAGATCTTCCACAACCATGACATTTCCCAGCTTCGATATTAATTTCATCAAATGGATCCAGTGGAAATATATGGACAAAAGACCGTGCCAAATGTGGAGCAGAAACAAGAGTTAATCCACAACCTTTACATTCAACCGGAAGCTCACAATATTTAGTTTGACATTGGGGACAATTATATGATCCAACTCCAGGGTTATAGGTTGAAGATTCTTCATTATGACAAATACAAATTCCCATTTCAGAAGCATTGTTCCGTTGTGGAAAGCCCATTTTCATAAGGGATGCTTGATAAGAACCAACGACGGGTGGTGGTTCAACATGAGATACAAGTAAATCACGAAAATGTGTGTCATCCAGAACCACATTAAAAATTCCACCTGTTTCAGTGCAAAGATGCTTAAATGCACGGACTTCAGAAGCCAGAGAGATAACAGAGCATCGGATCCCATTAGCTTTTACATCCTGGAAAATGCAAATTAAACGCTTTATACAAATTCTCAATTTACTACAGACAGACAGCTATACTGTTAAACTACCTGGATTGTGCTCAGAAGATCTCCAGGGTCACAAGTAGTTAAACTACCAAGAATTAGTAATATTTCTCTAGAAGCATGAGTTGGCATATGTTTTAGTGTACTAATTGCCAATTCCAGGGCATTTTGTATAGAAGGTTCTCCAGAACATTGTCGACTTTTAATAGTTTTTGCAAACTCAACATGCTTTCTTGGATTTCCAGACATTTCATCTAGTTTTTCAGCAACTTTATTTTGAGTACTTATCCAGCCCAGCTGGCTCATTGGATTAGCATCAAAAAATGATTCAACAAATCCTTCAAGAAGCTGTAAAAGAATCCGAATTTAGATCAGTAGAGTTCAATGACAAATGTGAAGGACATAAGTAAAGGACATACATTTCCAGTAGCAATTAATCGATTTGGTTTGAGATCTTGATCCAACATAGCTTCAGATAAATCAAGCACAATATACAAATGTCTCATAATTCCAAGTCTAACATTTCCAGCTTTACGACGTTCTTCTAGTCGTCGACGTCGACTTTTCTCAACAATTGATGCAATTGCAGCGTCCAAAAGCCCTTCTGGATCTTCCTCAAGCGCCTCCCTAAATAGTTCAAAGTCAAAATGAGTTTTTTTTACGTCCTAGAACAATTTTTGTAGTAGCTGACCTTCGGAGGCTTAGACTTACCATGTTTTCTCATATCCAGATTCCCAACGATACCCTGGATCATCACCGGCCATTTTTATTAATTACAAATCGTGAACGGTCCGTACAGTACAACTTGACTGACTCAAAGTACTGCAAAATACCCCTTGTGGGGGGATGGGCGAGCCTAATGAGAGTATAAATTTTGAAACAACTTTTTTGGCTTTGATTTCCAATTTTACATGTGCAATTGTGCATGTACAATGTACAATACATGTACTAAAATAAATATTTTCAAAAGCCGGGATTCGCGTTCAAATGAATGAGACAGAGTTGTGTGAGAAATTGTATTTTTATGAGTCAACAAATTAGATCTTTTCCTAAAACAATAGTAAACTAACTTTTCCAAAAAGCCTTTGAATTTCCAATTTATTCAAGCTTATCTATGATCTATGACCATTTGCATTAAGATTAACCTATTTGCAGCTTGGATCATGACATGATGTAGTGCCTATGGTCTAAAGCCTTGCCGTGGGAGCCGTGTATGGACTGCACTACTTGTTGTTTTGTTTCCATGACAACTACAGAGTTGAAAGTTTTGTTTGTAATTAATAAGCATAAGCAATCACAATAATTGGTAAGAAATTCCACAAAAAATTTGGATCATTTCATTGTGAGTTCTTGCTTCGACAACATCGATTGATTTTGGAATTAATATTCTCCACTCGCCGTCTCCAAAACCTGACCATTTGTTTTACAGTTTTAATTTTAACGCACGCTAAGCTTTCAGTGTTCTTTGCCCTAGCGGCTATCGGCCAGCGGACCATTTTAATTAACATGCAGAAGTTGAACGCCATTGTTTTGGTTTCCCTTTGCTTGGTTCATATTCATGTATGTACACCATTAAAAAGAGAGGCTGATTTTGATACTAGTGGTAAGCATTGTTAAAATATTACGAAGAATTAATATTTGGTTCTTGTTTATCCAATTATTTTCATTTTTGTAATTCTTAGATGGTTTCCGGAACAGATCTTATACAAAAGAGAAGAATGTCCGGATTACTCGAGGTGCAGTTTTTGGATCAGTTTACTTTACAGAACGGGCCTCAGACATTAGAGATCGCCTCATTACAAGGCTACCTGGATCCACTAATCAACAGGGGAATAAGCCATTATTTGGTGGTCAAAAGGGAACTGATATCCCTTATGCTAATACCATTCAGTAAGTATCATTGTATCAATTGTGGATTTAATGTGTTTTATTTACATGATTTTCTTCTCTCTGAAATTAAGGGTTCTAAGTCACACAAGAAACTATCGTGATGGACCAGTAGGCGGATGGTTTTTAATTACAACGGGAGACGCTGTAAGTCTTATCCATAACTAACTGTTAGATTCATTGTTTTCAAAGTCTGAAGTCTCCTTTCCAATAATTTTTTTTACAGGTATCTTTAACTGTTGATTTTGAAGTACATAAGGAAAATGTTTTGTATTGGACACTATTTGGGGGTACAAAGGAAACAAGATGCCTTTTGCAGAGATACTAGTAAGTATAAGCGATTGAAAGTTTCAAAAGAAACAAGTTTTATTCTAGCATTTTATAACATTAAAACTATTTTGATCTGTAGCGGAAGTGGTCAACGGGTTGTCTTCAGTTGTCCTGAGGAAGGGAATTACTATGGTTTCTTTTGTGTCCATGATAAGTTTAGCAAGCCCGGAGACCCATCCGATAAATTTAAATATAACAAAAACGATCCAGATGTAGGATTAACTAATTTCAACATCAATTCAGAACCAAACAAAATTTACGGCCCCGACAACAAGTAAAACTTTCTTCTTATAAGTGCAATAGTCAATGTGATTGAATCATTATTTTCTGTTTTAGTTTGTTCATTTCAGAATACAAGACTTTACTTCAACCAGTCCCAGGAAGTCCAGGAATACCTTGCGATCAGTG
>JAQGCY010000141.1:0-26207 GCA_034700645.1 Xenylla mediterranea | reverse complement strand
GGGCTTCTTTTAGAAAATTTTCTCCAAGAAATTCCCAAATTGGTTTTGGAGGAAATTGGTGCTGACGCGTTTTGTTGGATTAATTTTAGGTTGATGTTGAAAGTTGGAGTAGGAAAATGTCATTTGAGTTAATAAATATTTAACCCTTGAGCAAACTCTTGCAAAATTTCTTATTAATTTTCGTGAGAGAGAGGGAAGTAAGTAAGCCAGTAAGCTGATTTAGTTAAATATTTGAAGCGTGAAGAGTTCATAAACAGGATGAAGATTTGGTTTCATGGTTTTTGAAAGAAGAAAGGAGCTGGACAGGTGGAAACCTCCTGGGTGATAGTAGTGATAGAGTTGATGATCGAAAGGAAGCCCATTAGGAAAATTTCTTAGGTGAACACAATGCGATAATTATTTGGTGGAATGAAGGAAAGAGGAATTTTATTGTATGTGTGTATTCTTATTCTTATTCTTATTTGGATTTTGTTGGCAAAAGTCAATCGTATCAAAAAATTATTGCAGAAGATTTGGGTGGGCGGTAGTATAGGAACGTCTTAGGCAAAAGATCCAAATCTTTTTGCTGGATGCGGGATTGATTTTGAGTGTCTTAGCTGGTAAAGGGTTGATGGGGTGAGCAGTGTTAGTTCCATAGGTTGGACGGTCTACCCTCCTCCCATGGGCGAGTGGAAGGATTCAATCCTGTACATAGTCAAAAGGAAAGGCATGCGTTATCCCCATAAGCCAACCTTCTGCCTTTAGCTCTGGCTCTGTCGTACAAAACCACTTCTGGGGGTCGACTGGGTGCTCTGAACCAAAAGAGTCTGGCCTATCTCAATCTTATACCCTTTCCATATCAGCTAGCTAGTGCTCAACTTTGAGTTGAGAAGAAATCATGTCATAGTCCTCACTCCACTCCGAATTCGGTTAATGCACCAAAAATCGGATTCTCACCCAATACATACATACCGATACCCGGAGAAATCGGCTCCATCAATGGGACTCCTGACCCAACTCCTTCCAATTCCAAATATTATCATGAGGACTTTTGTATTGGACTGCCAAGAACCAAAGGAGTCCATGGGCAACCAAAGCGTCCAGTCACACAAAATCAGTTAGGTCCACTTTGACCACGGTTCAATGATTGTGTTTTACGTTCACACACAGTGTAGAAAAGTGAAAGTGATTTCTCTGTGGATTTTATGTCCAGAGTAAAACAAACAGGACTTCGATTACTAAGTGAAAATTAAACAAAAAAATAAAAGATTCTTAGTACAATTGGCTTTGTGAAACAATCATCCGAAACATCGTACCTCTTACCATTCATTTGAAAATACTCGTATAACTTCTACCCAAGCCAAAAAAATCCAAAAACCAACTCTTGTTCAAACATTATTGTTTTCTCTCTCTCTGCTTTCTCCCCCGTGAAAATAAAGAAATTGGCTTCTATTGATACCTACTCCGTTTTCCGTGATCTCGTTACTTGTGTTGTGAACATGTGACTAATTGTTTAGTAATTAAGAATAATAAGAAAAAAATTAATACAATACAGTGATCCGTGACTGTGTTTTTGTTTTATTTCTATTTGTTTCAAAGTTTTTATCTGCATGGTTGTGCCAAAAATTAAGGTAAATCGAAATCCTTGAGAGAGTTAGAGTCAGATCAGAGTGTGAGGAGAGTAAGAACAAATAGGCAATATAATCTTTATTCATTTATTCGGATCAATTATCTTATCAAGCAAAATCTTGGCCGCTCTTCTAATTATTAATTGCTTTGGGTTAGTATAAGTTAAATATGGAGTACACACAATTAATTAACTTTACTCAATATTTATTATTACAATCAGGAAGGAGTTCCAATTCAGAATTGAATTTTAAAGATTCTAAATTTGGCAAGCTTGTCGCTTGTGGTATTTTGCTTTCGGTAATTCGGTATCTAGTAGAGCATTAAATCAAATGCAACTTTAGCTTGTAGTTCATTTTTAAAAATCATTGGAATGATTATTTGATACATGTTCAATGTTTATGATACGCAAAATTTTAGTGGATGGATTGGGATACAAAGTTTTACTGTAGTTTTCTAAATTTGAGCCCATCGATTTGTCAGTTTGAAGTTGAAGTTCTTGAAATTGGGTAGGCTTTTAGATATTAGATTTTGGATTCTATTCAGAGTGATTGAATAATTGTAAAACATTGTATTTATATTTAAAGTTGAGCATAATACATACATTATACAGAAGTAAGTAAGTAAGTAAGTGGGAATAGAAAAGGAGCAGAGATTTGAGGAGGATTTGTGGTCTAAATACGTTACATCAGTATAAGTCAATGTCAAAAAGAAATTGTCAAGTCAATAGAAAAGGAAGAAGTGAGTGAGGGGAGAGAACTTGAGAAAATGTTAAATTCCTTAGCTTTTCTCTATTGAAAAGGAAAAAAGACACATATTTGATTCCAACGTCGTTGTTGTACATACATATTACATAGCTCAATTTTCTTGTCTTGACATTTAAAGACTGTATCATTGAAAAATAGAAAAATTGACATATTGAATAAGTGGAAACTGTTATTTATATATACATATATACACGTATTTTTTCGGTTGGATTAGGGACATATATGACATGACATATACAGAAAAATATATGTGTGTGTAGTATGCAAACAATTGTTTATGATTTTCTTTTTTTTTATCCCTCCGTATATTTTAAGATATGTGTACGAGTATTTTTATCGAAAGTTTTCATTTCATATTATTAATATTATTATTATTAAACGGATTTCTTCATTTCTTTATCTATCTATTTATTTCAGATTCTGATTCAGAAAATGCAAATGAGATAAAATATACTTTTTAATGATTTATACTTCATTTAAATATCTATGTAAATGTATTTTATAAAATCCCAAACTGAACCCAATATTTACACTTTTAGTTTTATGGATTGAGAGTAGTTGTAGTATGACGAAGAATCACATTGAACTAATGTTGTCTCTTTGATAGATATTCTGAAATCCGAAGAGGGTTTTTATTTCATTACATATAACAAGCATAAGTACCTTATTCTGTGGCACTAGGGTTCTAAAAACCGATGAAGCTCTGAAGCTCTCTGTTTCTCATTGGCATTATATGGGGTTGATAGAATATAAAAGGATTTTCTTTCTCTCTTGTAATAAAAATCATTTCCTCAGTCATCGTCAGTAGCAAATCAAAGAAATCTTTACAAATGAATACTTTTCCAGTAGTGCTGTATTTCCGCCCTTTGTTAGTAAAGTAATATTTTAGGATTGTATTTGATAACAATAACAGCATTCCTTTTTACCATCAAATTTGCATATAAAGATACTATATAACCTATGTACAATATGTGAGATAAGAACTCATTCCTCTTCTGTCTATGTCTATCCCCTCGACGCACTTGGAATCGAACAAAATAATAAAACTAGAACAAATTATTAAAATATCTAGAAAGAAAATAATATATAAGTGCATGTATATTGAGTATTTTCCCAGCAATGGTGCTGGAGGAGATGATATTTTGTACTTCGGAGTAAGTACTTCTATAATCCTTTATAGGATTTATTGGTGACTTGACTTGTTTTGTTTGTTTCGCTGTTTCTACTGTACTTCGTTTTTTCTTATCTTGAACTACATGTTCTATATAAAAAAATAATAATTAATAAAGTTAGTAGCCACAAATTAGGAAATAGTTTGAGGAAATAAAAAATGTTTTTGTTTCATATCTAAATATTGAGGAGGTAAGTCAGTAAGTCACCCTCAAGCTTAAGTATAAGTTAGGTACGTACATTTACATTATGGAAATAGAATATAAACTACAAAGTAAGTAAAGTTAGTACTATTCGTAGGCTTAGTTGTAATTCCAACAAACACACACCTCAAATATGAAAAGAATGTTAATCAAACAATTATTTTATATTTTGTGTATATATATTTATTTATTTTTCTCTTGGTTTGGAACAAATCCATAATTTTAATCTTTATCTGTGTACTATTCAAATCCTTCGTTCGTTTCGTTGTTCGTTCTTATTCTCTTATTTCATTAATTTCCTTTTAGAAACATTGGAATGGATCATTTAAATTTCTCATTAAGTTTTAAAATTACGTGGGCATGCATTTATGTTGAGCAATTAAAGACATTGTAGGAAGACAAATTCATGCATGAAGCTAATAATTAGATAAACAAAATTATGAACTCTTTTTATTCCTCACAAAGATGAAGGAAAAGTAAAGTAGTAATAAATTGTTCCTTCAACTTTAATTGTAATAGCATATTGAGCGGCAAGGAAATTTCTAATGAATTATTTGTATCCGAATAAATGAATAGAGTGCCAAAGCCAAAGCCAAGAGTACTACGAGTAATTCTTTCTATCCAAAAGAAAAAAGGGTTAGGATTTGAATTTGAAAGGCATTGAGAAAGTGTCTCTCTCTGGAAAAGTCTTGAGACAATAATAAAATATAGAGTTCCTGAATGACTTTCATTTCTTATTCACTCCTTTTTTTTTTGTTTCATATTATAACGTTTCTTTGAGAATTTTGTTCTTGGTATTTGTTGTTATCTTGAGCTAAGATCAACAGTTGATTATTGAAGTTATTTGGAGTATATGTATGTGTATATATAAACGGATTAATTAAATTCATTAGGACGAACTTCAAAAGAGATTATGAAGAGAGAAGTGTTTGACTATGTATGGACATAAAAGTCGGACGCCGGGTTCTTCAGGAATAGATTACTATTTAATGCCTATGGAAGCACTTTCTTTGACAAATCCAGCTTCTTCACCTCCACCTCCTCTGCATTCATCTAATCCACCACCTGTCGATTGGATTCTCAAAAAAGAACGAATATTTCTTCTAGCTCAGTTCTGGCAACAAGTAATTCATTTATACTCTTCACCCTTTTTTTTCTGTTTTTCTAAAATAAAACCTTTGCTTTCCAAAATCTATCTATTATTTTGGACTTTTTTGTTTGTTTAGTTAGATTGTAGAAAAATTTGCTAACTTTCATATCTAGAATCTAGTATTTGTTGCGAAAAAACTATTTTGAGAATACTAAGAGTACAAATACACTTTCACTGAAGTTTTCATTTTCAATGGAAGGATCAAAGGATGAGTGAAAAAAAGTTCACCGTGCCACTACCAACCATGTATATTTCAACAGTTATTTTTACATGCTTTTCTATTTTTAAAATTTTCCTCAAAATCTTTAAAAGACATATTTTCCTTTTCGTTTCGTATATTTGTTTTTTGCATTGAATTAAGTGCATTAAAAAAATACAATATTACCTTATACGTATACGATTCGCTAAAAATTATTTATTGCAATTGAATTTGAAGGATAAATTTCAATTATTCTTTATTCTTATCGTTAGTTTCAAGTTCATACTGGTTGTTTTATTATGAATAATGTACATTATAACTATAATTTTTTTGAATTGAAATTGAGAATTATTTACAATTGCAACTTCATGGGTTTTTGTTTACAGTGCTTGTTGTAAATTACCTTTCTTCCTCTAGTATTATTAGTATTAGTATATTATACCACCATACCTACGTGATTGTTTATTTGTTCTATTATTTTTTTTGACATGATACATACTCATACAGCTCATTCGGTGTAAATTGTAATGGTTTAAAGTGAAAATACCTAAATATTTAAGTGCATAAATGGTAAGAAAAACCTTGTTTCAAATTCAAAGTACTAAATAAGTTTCCAAAAAAATAGTTAAGTTTTTATTATTACTTAAAATGAATATGCTAAAATATTGACTTGACTCGTAGAATTACAATATCACAATTTATATGTTCCTTCGTCATATTTTTTTTTGTAGCGATAACATTTAATAACTACTAACTCTAAAAAATCCATTCACACTTTTTTGAACATAAAATACCTATCATACATATTATTAAAGAGTTAATATTCTTTGCGTAAACTTGGGAAAAATATAGGCAGAGTCATGTAAATTTTATTTTATTTTATTTTGTGTGTTTTTAGCAAGAATTCTGTTTATACATTACTTGACATTATATTACTAATTCTGCAATCTGTGCCTGTATTAAAGATTGAATTGAACTAACCTTACGTATACTCGTATTTATATGCGTTGATGTTCAATCTGAGCGGAATTGAATTGAAACACGTTAAAAATCCGTATAACCCCATCCAAATGCTTTTGTCGTATGCTTTATACTACTAACTAATATAAAAGAACTGGTTTTATTTTCTTCATATATTGCAATTTCAAATTCATTCTTTGCAGTTTTTACTTCATAGGTCTATTGTCTGTGTAATAATTTTTGTAATGTAATTTAACACTTAAAAAAAATAACAACATAAGTTTAACCTGTGCTTGGATCTTTTATAGTCTTATTAAAAACTCATAGAAAGGAAGGAATGTTATTTACGTTTTTTTTACCCTTTCTCCATCTCGATTCTCAATGCATATATTACATGTAATTTTATTAATCTTTTGAATTCAATGAGAACTTGTAAGTTGTAAATAAATTGAAAATTTCCCTGGAACATTTGCTACTTATTATTATTATTAAATTTAGGTTGGGCTTAGATTATAGATTGTAATAAGGAAGTTGACTAATCAAAACTAATAATTAACTAAAGTATGTACATAGAGTATTCTATTGCAGTATTTAAATATTGACATTTTATACTTATAATACCGTAACTTCAAAACTCTGTGAAGCATTTATATATAGTTTGAAGAAACAGTTGTCATTTTATATGCTTGGTAGATTGGGTAAAAAAACATGCCGTAATTTTTTATTGATTCATTAGAATTGCATAAAAATAGTCGGATCAGATATTTACACATGTTAAGTAAAAAGGATGGATGTTGAAGTTGTGCTCACTGGGACACTGTAAATGTAATATATCCTTTGTAGCTAATGGGTTTTTTTTGGAAGTCTTATTTATTTGTGCCAGCTCTTTACGATTAGGACTATGAACATTTGGAACTATGTAAGCCAAGCATAGTTTATGGGGCTTTAAAAAACATAGTTGGGGCTTAAAATTGGCATCAAACAAAATATATGTATGTATATGTTGCTAGAGATTGAATGTTACACAGATGATATAAACTAAACTACCAATTAGGATTAAGAGTCAATATAAGAACTGTAGCTGATTTGGATCAAAATCGTAAGAACCAAAGAAATATTATATAGATAGATATAGAAAATAGAATGCTTAGTAGAGCCATTATAAGACTTATCTCATCTAAAGTTTATATTTTTTAAAGACATCTTCTCTGTTCAATCGATCACATTAAAAAGGTGACTTAGAGGCTAAATAAACCAATTTATTTATTCCATTCCGTTCATTCTCATTAACTTTAAACAAAAAAAATCCTTGTGATTTTTTAACCATTTCCATTCTCCTGCTGTTTCTATTTCTATTGGATTTTGGGACTAAGTATATATTTTCCCAGACTCATATGTAACTTAGGTAGTAGTCAGAGTCAGAGTCAAGCTAACAATTGCGTGAGTAAAATTATCAGAGGCCACAAATGTTAATGGACTGAAGTATAAAAACAAAATTTATATTATTTAGGTATTTTATAGTTTATGGGTTCATTTGAATTATAATGTGAATGCAAGTATAAGATTGGGCCAGAAGTAAAGTAATCTAAGCTTTGATTTCTATAATTACTGAAATCCTAGTGAGTCGAGTGAGGTTGAACACTTAAAAATATTTCCTTCGTAAACTAAACTAACTCCTTACTTACTACCTCATAGACCCTGCCTGCCTGCTACAATCAATCAATTTTATCTCAAACTTTATTACATGTAACTAACATATATCCAAGTCTTACGTAAGGATATCATAAATAAATTCAAAGCAAGTTCTCATGCATGACAATTGAATTCAATTCTGGGAAAATTTATTTGTTTATTCAGATTTCATTTTTAAAGGAATATTCTTATTCTGATGTTAGGGAAAAAAAATAGACAGGCTAGGAATTTAATACCAATTGTTTAAAGTTTTAGTATAATATATCCGTGGCTAAGTTGGCGGCTTGTGATAGATTTTACATTTACTTATAGTTCCTGATACCAATAGACTAGAAATATAAAATACAAAATAAGATTCTAATTCTGGGTTTTTGGTTCTTTATAAATGTTTGTTTGCATATTTCCTATTCCTCTCCATACAGATTGCAGAAATATCAAAAAATTCTAAAAATATAACAGATCTGAGTTATTCCACTCGAATAGGGACTATTGAAGAAATAAATAAATATCTCAACCTGCTTCCATATATTTTATATAAATTGGTTTAAATGGATTTAAATTAGTGTGTCTAATGAACAGTTCAAGGCTTTATTTTAAATGATTGTAATGAATAGTATTTATTTGAACTCAAGCTCTCGATCCAAAAAAAAAATGGTTTCTATCTTTCAAGATCATACATACACACACACTTGAAATAAATAGGAATAGCAGAATATCAGATCATCATTGAAATATATGTAATGTACGTAATCTAAAGTTTATATTGATCATAGGGTTCTACTTTAGTTAACATTCATTCATAGTCAATTGACATTTTATCATTTCTCTGAGCTCAACATCACAGCGTAAGCAAGCGTTTAATGACTAAAGAGATTGTAGAGTAAAAACTGCAGATTCTTTGATAAGAATAAGTTTTTGTAGAGCATATTTTTGCATGAGCTGATTTCTTCAATTAGTTTATAAAGAATAATATATAAGGCATTTCCAATCATATCATTTATTTCACATCAAAACAAATTAAATTGTGGAAAATAATTAAAGCTATTTCCATATTATTAAGCTTAATTTCCTATATATGGAGTTGTGCTCTGTTCTTGTGTAGCCCTGAATTAAATTTTTTTTTATATCCTCAAACACACATTGCACGCTACGTTTTATGTTATGTTATAGTTACGTTTGTAACTAAAGACCGTTTATCTAAACAGTCTAAATGACTGCTGAAATCAATTTAATTTATCACCTATGTTGAAATTTGTAGAAGTGGAATATGATTTCTTTATACTTTGATTTATGTTATGGTAATGTAAAGTTTCCTTGGAGTAGTTAAACTAACCAAAAGAAGGAATATGAATCCTCCAATCTTCAAAAAAAAAAATTTATAAGTTGATCTACTATACTACATGCTTGAAGACCAATTTTTGAGCGCATTGATTTATTTATCACATTCAATCACTCAGCAGGTCGTCCGAATGCCAAGAAAATATTATTTAATAAATCCGGAAACCTTTAGTTAAATTTATTTACGTTAAGCCGCTCCATTTTTATATGTTGTTGGGTTAGGGTACTATAATAATTTGGTTTGTTTGAAATTGACTTTAGGAACAGTATGTATGCATGTGTATGTATAGTGCTTTGCCTTTTGGAAGCTGACACCTTCCCCTCCCCCACTTTATTATTATGCTCATATAGTAGCATTGTTACTCTTCTCTGCTAAATTCTTTCCAAAGTCATAATAATAGGATTTGAGTTGGTAATCATATCCATCCTTTTTTCTCACAAAACCCGAAAACATGAGTAATCCATCCGTGGGATTTACTATTGGAATGGGATAGACTCATACTCACGTTAACTATTTATGTTTTGAATTCCATGTTTGATTTGATAGATTACTTGATTTAAATGCCTAGAAAAAGGAAGTCAGCCAACATCAGGAGAATCAAAATTTAACAAATACTTAACTACCCTGCTTGCTTTGATTTCCATTCAATTTTTTTCTGAATAGTCACAATGAGTAGTTGACTCATCGAATAAACAATATTGGTAGATTGAAGGTTGGGATTATTACTATTAGTGCTTTTAGACTATACATGCAAACTAGTCAATATTGTTTCAACTTTGTGGATAATGAGAGCCAGATGACGAAGAACAGAAATTGTAGATCATGTATGGATGAGAATTATTTATAAATTTTAACTCTTCTATTTCGAAGTATTGGTTTGAGTATATTTACAAGTTGGAATGTATATTTAGTATCAAAAAGAATCTTTCTAATATTAACTAGATGCACAAATATAATCGAAAGGTTTTTTCCTCAATGACTTTTGTGGGTTTCTAATCGAGTATTCGAGTATACTTTTTATACATGTTGTATAGTTGTATTTTTACCTTTTCAAAGTAATTTTTCAAGCAATAGGACAATATGAGTAAGTTTCGGAAGTCTAATAAGCTCAATTGATTCCTGATAGATTGATCGTCATGATGAAACAGATTGTGTTATTTATTACAACAATAAAGCATGTCTCACTAAATGAAAACGACTAGCGGAAAAAGTTTGTGTATCCAGGATTGTATTTGTGCCTATTAAATGACATGACATATCTCATTCTGTGGATCCACTACTAGTAGACCTATTAAAGTCATAAATCAAATATTGAACCAATACTAATCTTCAGGGGCCAATAAAATTCACGTAATGAGGATCCCGAGTAGAGGCACAGATGATGCCGATGCTATTGAAAAGTTGATCTGATTATATGGTATTAATTGATTTCATTTATAATCTTTAACATTTTGACCATGAATCAGGATCTGAAAGGAGGAATTAGTCAGAACTAAAGTTGGAATAAATCTAAGCTAAAGTTAAAGTTATGTAAGTTTAGGAGTTAGGGTGGGCAAAGAGTTTTGAGTTTAATTTATTCAAGTTATAAGCTTATATTTGGTTATAAGGATTTTGATAAGGAATAAGACTGAATGGGAATTTCATTAGCATGTAGGATCAAAGTGATTATTGATATATTGAACAGTGGCCTTTCAATAAGTTCAAATCTTGTGTTTCTAATCAAAATGGAAAAAAAGTATTAGCTAATATGTTCAATGAATTCATTCCTTCTGTAAACATTTACAGGGAATGTTGAGTTCTAAATGTTGCTATCTTGATGAATCTTACCAAATCTCAAAGCCCACACTGCACTCTGAGACCAGTTGATATGTAGGTATAATTGTGCTAAATGTCTTTATCCTTTATTGATAAATCTATTTACGAGTTATTTATTCAAGGAATTATTGGGAAACCTAATCCATTCGCATTTTGGTTTGGATGGTTTCTGAGAGAAGGAAGGTTTAGGGAAGGACATAATGAAATTCCGAATTAAACATTTTATTTTATTTCATTCCATTCCATTCCATTGTTCTCGGCTGCTCAAAACACTCCTTGTACTTGATATTGGATGTATTGAATGAAAATGGGCATTATTACACCTAAGAACCTGAGCTTGCTTGACACGTGAGACTTTATCTAATTAGTATTAGAATGGAAAATTAATGATATTAAATCCTATATATGTGAAATAATCAAGAAGTAGTAGTGATTCTGTTCTGTTGGTTTGGTCTTTTATGCATGGTGCTACATGGTTCTTGGACGTATCTATGAAAAGGTTCATTATGGTTTTGGGAAGGGAAACCTGTTTTAAAACTGAAGGATTTTTTATTAGGTGGATATTACATTAGTTTAGATTGACCAAAAAAACTTCTCAGGAGTGTTGTTTCTTATTCTATTATGACCAAAAGACTTTGTGCTTGCTTACCAATATATCTGCATAATTCTACGTCATGTTCATATTGTAGGATAATGGGATTCCATTCACCAATTTTATTATAATAAATAAATAAATAAATTTATACGTCAACATTTTTAGATAAAAATGATTGTACGATAAATTTCATCCCATGAAATAATTATTATGAATATAAAAATATTTTATCCAATTTTTCATGCATAAATTATATTTTATATTAGAGTCTATTTTATGAAAGTTATATAGTTATTATTCCCTTTACTTCTATTCTATTCTTAATGATTTTCGGTATTTGCATTCAAGTTTCATCATCGCACTTCTCCTCCTCCTCAGTTATTTTTTTATATCATTCTTTCAAATTGCATCCAATCTGTCAATTGATCAAATTGATGTAATAAAATTACCTTAAACCTACTCACCATACCATACCTCCTTGTTCTTACCTTTTTTATATGTATGAAGTATGATGATCTATGGAAATTCTGGAAATGTTCTGTTCATAAAATTTGACTTATCTCTCAATATAACAAACCAATTTCAAATTTACCTTCAATCATTTACGAATTTCATGTCTGGGAAATTTTGATGACCCAGAGTAAACAAACATGTTTGCTTTTTGCTTTGCTTTACTGGTAGTTAGTGGGATATGAAAGGAATAACCAGGTAAACAATTAAGTAGTACAAAAAAATTGCAAGAACACTTGCATACCGAAAGGAAGATTAATTGTGCTTAGTAAGAACCGCAATTACTTTTTTCATTGATTACAATGAGACCTTAATTATTAATAGTTTAAAATTAATGTCTTAATTTATTGACAAGTATAATTTTAGTTTTTTGACGAGGGATTAATTATAATTATATGGATTTCACCCTGAATATTTCCTTTGGCTTGAAGGTAGTTATAGTTATATGTAGATGTATTTAAAATTTCCTTTAGCAAATAAAATTCTATTTCTATTTTCTATATGTAAAACTAATTAAATTGAGGATGTAAGAAATTAATAAAAAAATTAATTTTAGTTTTTTTATTGGTTTATTTTAGAGAGCAACCCTGGCGGAAAAAAAGGTGACGTCTTTAAAAGAACAATTGGCTAACAATAATAGTGGATCCTCATCAGGCACCATGGCCCCACCACCGCCCGAGGATTCAGTCATATCCACCCAATCCCATACTCGAAATGAAGAGTTTGAGTTAGCTGCTAAAGACAAGGAGGTAAAAATTATGATTACTTTTGCTTTACTTAACTAAATAAAGTTACTCTGTTTGATATATCTTGTACTTGTTTAGTACAAACTATGAACTACAAACATGCTTTTTTCCTATTCAATTCATGCATGTGTTGAAACTTTTACTTGTCCTGACAATCGTTCCAAAAAAAAAAAACTTTGTATAGAGAAATAATACGTGTTGTACAACAGTAGAGCATTAAGTGACACGCACAAATTTGCATTATGTGTATTATTGTGGTAGCCAATTGACTCAGAATCAGAAACATAACATTGTAGAATTCGAGATTGACCGTAGTAAAGTTTTTTGGAATACTAAAAGTCCCCAGTTGCCTTTGGGCCGTTAGTCTTGGACTTTTGATTTCCAGGAAAGCTGTAAAACTAGTTTTGGGTTAAAATATGAATGAAAATGAGATAAAACTGTCGACCAGGGTGGAGAGTTGTCCAAGTACTGTTGTTCTTGGTGCTTTTGTAAAAATGTAACATTGAATTCAACAATTCGAGTCATGGGAGATGGACTCAATAACAGGTCTTACTTTAAAAGTGATGTCTGTCTATCTTCGTCTTTCTTGGTTGAGCTCTTTAAGGTCTTGGAGTTGGAATCATCATCTTCTATTTCATGGATGCATCCTAATATCCTGTCCCGCACCCTATCCAAAATCCAACTTCTGTTATAATTTAATACTAATTTTCATTCACAAAATAAATCCCTTCTCCCCAAACATTAAATTCAGTAATTATGCAGTATTTAGATTCCTAAAAAATCCTTCATTGTTTCAAAGTTTGAGCTGGCTGCTCTGAAACTCATTTGTACGATAATGTAATCAGCAAACATATCGATTAGGCTTCAATTTAGAACATTATAAAAGAATTCGCCACTTAATGTTCTTGAAGTAAAGCTTTATTTTTTACAAGTAAAACTCCATCAAGTAAATTAGCCATATGTGATGTTTTAAATATTTTATATATTAAATTTAATGTAATTTAATTTCTGGGGAACTTGTATTAAGACGTAAAACAAGCTCAATTCCATCCCTCTTCATGTAATATGCATAACCATTATGATAGTAGTATTGGTATTTAAAAGAATTTATGCTAAAATCATTTACATTGATATTTAGATTTCCGGCCTAATAGAAGACATTCAAAGACTTCAATCATCGCTTAATCATTTACGTGAAAGTAGTGCTGCACAAATAAGATTATTGGAAGAACAATTAGACCAGAAACAAGAAGTTATATCGAGGCTGGAAGCACGCCTGGAGTCACAAAGAGATTATGAAGACATGCAGAGAGAATTGGTCCTTCTCAAGGGTCAAGGGTCTCTAAATGAAAATCCAATGATTGTGAATGGGTTTGATGCCAAAGACTCTAATGACAAGAGATCAAGTAATGAATGTTTTTTTCACTTATTTTTGCAATTATTCTGATGTATTATATCATATTCATATTATTGGCAGTCTTAATGTTTTAAATAATTATTCACTAAAGTTTTTTTAGTATTTTCTATTTTCTTGACTAAAGTTTAACCTTCTTAAACAGGTTCTCCTCCAAACTCCTTAGCATCTCGTTTTATGCTGGGCCCGAGTCCTGCACTTCCGGTAGAGGCTTTTGGTTCCCTTCTTGGCGAAGAGCTTGTAGCCACTTGGAGACGATCTCTTGAACGATCTCTACTGTCCAGATCTCCACCTGCACCCATTCATAATTCAAGTATTACATCTCTCCATCATGGAAATGAGTCTTCCTCACCACCACCTCAGCAATCATCACCCACAGATTCTTCGCACAACGACTCCAATGCAAATCGGGACAATGCCTCACCTCACCTGTCAATGAACGGAAATATGTCAGAGTCTCGAGATAGAATGCCCTACAGATTCGAAGACTCCTTAATACCAAAGAGCGATCCTATGGAAGCTAAATTACAAGAAATGCTACGGTACAATATGGATAAGTTCGGTTCTCAATGCTTGGACACTCTTCAAATCGCCAGGCGAGTTCGGGAACTCCTATCAATTCATAATATTGGTCAGCGCTTGTTTGCCAAATACGTCTTAGGATTATCACAAGGGACAGTAAGCGAACTCCTCTCAAAACCAAAAGCATGGGACAAACTAACTGAAAAGGGTAGAGATTCTTACCGTAAAATGCATGCTTGGGCTGCTGATGAAGCCTCCGTTCTTCTCCTCAAGTCGTTAATACCAAAGAAAGGTAAGCTTCCGGTCATTTTTTGTAATTAGTTTTTTCCATTGGGCATAGAAGAGTAGGTTTGACAGGCCTAGACTATGCATTCCAGTAGCGTCTGACTGGTTGACGATTAGTAATTTGTTTACTCATGAGTAGGCAAGCTCACAATTAATGTTTCTTAGCATCAATTACTTCTGATCCTCAATTGTTATGGAGCAATAATAAGAATCTATGGACCATTTTCCCGAGGACTTGACTGACTGATTTTCTGATGTATATAATATTATGCTGATATAAAGTTTCTTTCTTTGCTTTGTCTGAGACCGACGAGAACATAAAAAATAGAACTTAGCTGGGATCATTTCTACTTTATACCTCATCAAAAATACATTAATGGTTTTCTAGTTTAACTTGTGTATTTTTTGTAATGTGGACTTCGATATGAATGATGAGACTCATCAGAAACGGTCGAATTCAAAATTTATTTCGAATATCGTAGTTATAGTTATCCTATATGTGTGAGCAACAGTGTGTGAGAAAAGGTCCATTTGTTGAATGAGATAGTACACGGACAGTTGTTTTATTTTCATGTTCTTTCGTCTAAGAAGGAGCATTTTGATTTTATTTTTTTCTCAAGAAAGAAGGGGAAAACGAAAGATAGAACTAATAATGAGTAATAACGTAAAGAACCAGAACGTCCGTACTGATGTGGAGTATTATTAGTCTTAATTCTCAATCATATTGAGGAAATGGAATGCTCAGATCGTTTTGGGAATCTGATCAGATTATTGATGGTGATAGAGAGACAGGGCTTTTCTTAAGTGTCCATAAAGTTTTCTCGTGATGGGAAGGAATAATTATGATTGTTAATGCTCTGTTGGAAATGAGGAGCTTCGGAGTCCGTAAGCAATAAGCATGTAGTCCATCCATTCGGATCCAATGTTCTAAAGCTCGAGGTTTCAATCAACTCACTCCGACAGAGTCGAAGTGTACATTATTATGGATGGACAGTGAGAGAGACGAGGAAGATGAACCCTTCAATTATTAGTGAATGTTGATAGTTATTTCCAAACCCCTTTCTTTTAAATGTCAGTGGATTCAGTGCAATGTTGTTAATATTAGATGGGAGTGATGCGAGAGTTTCTAAGCAGAAATTTGGAGAAATCAGTCGCCCTTGAAAAATTTATGGCTCCTAATTCCAAACGGAAATTACGTCAAAAGATATAAAAGTTTTTTTTATCAGTGCATTTATAATCTCCAACCCCTTTAATCACCCTTGAGTCTTTACATGAAACCTTTTCTCGCTATGACTTCGAGTCAGATTGGACCCACACGTCCCACACATTTCAAGCTCTATAATATTGAATATTAGAATCATTTTATTCTCCTTCCAAGGCAATAATTGTTCTCCCCTTCTTTCGGCTGTCAATGGGTTATTGGTTTCCCTCGACAATCAACAATAGAAATAGAATGAACAGGCCTATACTGGTCTTAGTAGCCTTTTCTATATATTTTCTTGTCATTCCAACACAAAACGCATACCAGAAGGTTTCCTTCAGAAGTAACTCAACAAAATATCTTCCTATCGAATCTTCTCTGTCATCTCATCTAATGTCGTAATGGCCCAAAAGTTAAACTACACCACTTTTTCTTATGCATTATTTTATTATTTTATGCTTCAGAAGCACAAGTATCGATGGATCTATGGCCGGATATTCTAGTCCAGAGTTCCAACGGACGCGGAGTGTCTTGTCTTTAATTGAAACCTTTTGTGCAGTAATCAATTGATGCTTGTCTAGAAATTAGTTGATTGAGGTCGAATATAAGTTTGGTAGGAAAGGAAATAAATAAATAGATAACACGGATCCATCCTACTATTATTTCACATCTATCTAGTTGTTTGTCTTGATCGAAAAAATATTCCTTATATTTTTTTTGTGCGTGTATTAATAGATCAAAAGGAAGCATGTTGTTAATGAAACGTTTACTCTTATAAGAATCTATGAAGTTTTTTTTTTGCTTTCCCTATGTATGGAACTATGGATTGTTTGAATTCTAATATTTGATGAGCTGGTTCGGTTCCAAGAAAAGTGATACAAAGTGATTGGTGGGGATATTTTTGGTGTGGAACAAATTAGTGGAGACAGTAGCCAAAGTTTACAGTCAATTGACATATACGTAAAAAAGAAAGAAAGAGAGCGAAAGAATATTTTAGAGGAATAAATATATAAAAGACAAGGATTGGTATGCCAATTAAGTGGTAGATAGTTCCCGATGCGAGTTTAGAAGAAGAAAAAAAATCCAAGAACTTGATCTGCCATATATATGGATTTATATAGTATTTTTTGCTATTTGCTATTGCTATTGCTTCTTTGGTGTCGGCACTCCTCAATTACATTATTAGCTTAGATACACATAACTTCGATTCTTTCTTATTCTATCCAGATGTTCTTCTTGTAAAACTATTTGATGGAGACATAGATTTAAGTATTTATAGATTTGAAACAGTTTGACTTTTTTCTCAAACAGTCGTTTCTTTAGATCCAATGCATCTAATATAAATATAACTTCCATTATTATTATTACACTCGATAAGCCCAAATCCAAACCTAAAGAAAAAGAAAAAAAAAAGTATAAGAAACCCATTCAACTTCTCAATTCCTTTTTGACTCTATATTTATTTATGAAACTAAAACTATTTTACTCTTTAATTCCAACGTACTCAAATCATAATTCAAACACTCCAAAACATTTAACACAAAAATTGCAAACCAAATCGTTTTCTTCTTCTTCTTTATATGTTTGGCCGTGGCTTCAAAAGTTCAAAACTTTGCTTTACATTCTATGTAGAAGAAGGGTGAAGAACGAGTTTTGCCTCACCCGAAACGCCAATAAGTAGGACCTATTTAGTAATGATTTGTAGTATTGTTTCGTGACTATGAATAAACAAAGTTTCGTGAAAGGAAAAAAGATATAAGATATACAATATACATACATATACCTAGTACTTTCTCTCACGAAAGAAAGTCTGCTGCCTGCCTTGCTGTTGCTTGATTATCAAGAACTATATTGTTTATTAAGAGTGAGTTAGAGTTTGACAAAGAGTTCAAAGTAAACGTTTCTTGAAATATAATGCCTCAGCGTTAACCTATGGTTATGGAAGTGGTAGCTAAGAAGTACATTTCTTAACCTAGTACCTTAAAGAAAATCATGTTCATTCCACTCGATTCTGTGTTAACAATTATAGAGAATGGTGTTTATAAAGGCGAACCAGGATTCTTTTATGGCCAGCAACTTCAAGCTCACATATGTTCCAGTTCCAGTTTCTATGTTTGATTTGATTGGATCTAATGGAAGCGTAGACTTAGACTTGGTATATTTAAGTTGGAAATCAAGCATATGCCTGATTCAATTAACTTTTAATTAATGCCACGTGGAATCTTTTTCTTTTTATGTTTAATTTACACACAATAATAAGGATAGAAGTAATAGGCTCCGGAGCTAACTATAACGCTAAAGTTATAGTTCATATTCACTTAAATTCATTCATATACGTCATGTATGTGCTAATATTTATTTATTTTGATTGACTTACTTTGTTCCCATTAAAATATTTTGAATCTTGGAAATGTATTAATTAAGAGATGGAAGTTGGAAATAATTACGTATGTACGTGTAGTCAATAGGTACGCTTGATCTTTGATGAGATAAAATGGGTTTCATTTTCATTTCGGCTAGAATGATTTTATAGGAAGCCGAGAGAGAAGGAGCCCAGGTAAAATGCGTAATTTTGTATTTTGTATGGAAAGAATGAATCTGATTGACGAAAAGTATTTATTTTATATATGTGATGTCCTAAATTGCTATGAAAAAATTAGGGAGTCATAAATACAATACAATTGGAATGAAGAAGTTGGAAATGGACTGAGGACGAGGTTCTTCTGAGGCTCTGAAGCTGGTTCATTAGAGTCCACTGACTCATTCGCTCTGGCAATAAAGTAAAAGGGTTTAATTTTTATTTTCCTTTTTCTGACTTTAAGTATGCATTATTGATAGTATGTATGCTTGTCCATATCCATAATGGTTAGTCATCTCCAAGACACTCTAACCAGTCTTCCAAAGTTGTTCATACATAGTATTTGAGAATAATATGCAATTTAGATGAGGAATTGTGACGAGATAATCGTTATTTATTGGAATAGAAGAAGAGAGCAGTTTGATGGTTATGCTACTTTTCCATAATTCTCATTATTCTGAGAGCTTGGGATTAGAAGGAATAGATTTTGAAGATTCTCTATTTTTCATTTCCATATACGACGATAAGTTAGAATCATGACAAACATTGGAAAATTTAAATTTTGTAGTTAAGTTGGACATAGATCATTCTCATAAACTCCTATGGTTATGACCTAACTTAACGACTCCGAGGGCCCCTCAAGATATTCTTCTATTTTTTTGGGGCCTGGAGACCTTGTTGTTGAGATTACCTTGTGGCAGACAGAAGGGCTTGACCAGACGAGATTCAAGGTACTATATAGAGCCATTATTTTGTCATAATAATATTCGTATGACAGTAATAACATCTGGCATTATGAGAGTCATAAGTTACACTATTACATAGAAAAGGTGAACCGACGGATAAGATGTACTTTTTAAAGCAATAAAGAGGCTTGCTTTCCTTGGTTTGATTCATTCAGAAGAAGGCGTAATGTCTAATGTTAATTTTTTTTTTCAAATACTTCAGAAACTATATTTTTTTCCTTTTCTTCCCGTAATATTATTATTATTATTATTATTATTAGTTCTCTTTAAGAGCTAAGATGACGAGGAGAGGGTTGAGTTAGAATGCTTTTTTTTTATTTAGCTAGGTCTTGGGATTATTCATATGAGCAAAAATATTTCCTAAGAGCAATAATAATTAGTCGATACGTGTATTTAAGACATCGTAAATGCCTTTTCAAGGTAAAGAAATAAAATACAACTTTAAAACTGCCAATAATTCCAAAGAGTTAAACATTTAGAAAAAAATATAGGAAAGGATATTCCGTTATAGGGGCCCAAGAGAGGAGATAGAGAATTACAGATACACAGATATACACAGATAGATCATTCATTATTATTATGATTATGATTATTACTATTTGGTTCAAATAAATACATTCAAGTTCATTTATCAGAGAGTTATATCTTGATTAGGCAAGTCGATTTTTGTTGGCTTCAGCGGAAATCCTGCCGGTTACGGTAGCGTAAACGTCTAATATGTTAATATCAAAAGTATCAAATGAAAATAACAAAAAAAAAATTTTGAACTCCTACTGCTTTGCTTAATATTTACTCCCGTCTGTCTTTCGCTTTCAAACAATTCAAAAGCTTACCAATAATAATAAGTCATAAGCATTTTATTTCCAACTCACTTCGACTTTTATTCCTATCAACCATTATGACAAATATATCTCATTTCTGCAATCATTTTTATTAGAAGGTGGTGTGGAATATAGTATAATATAAGTTTTCTTCACGCAACAATAGTCAACAACATTCAGAATTAACGTTTGCGTTTTTTATTCTTATATTCTGCCTTCATAACATAACATGGAACTGAACAAAGGGAGTCATGAAAAAAATCCTATGCGAACAAACATTTAGCTACGTCGAATTAACACATTTACATGTTCTTCCAGAACAATCACGGCCTTCAATGTGTATTAGGCTCAACATGATGTATTTCATAATTTATGAGAAAATAATGAACAAATAATTGTAGTTTCTGGGAATTGATTATTGTTAATTTTTATTTTTCTTCAACAATTTTATTTTTTTAGGAAAAGAAGGATCTGGTCTACCATTTCGAACAGAAGAATCAGGAACTGATGATCGAATTGCACACATTTTATCAGAAGCAAACAATGCTCTTCATCGAAGTCAAGGACAATTGGTATCTGGAATGAGCTATGAGTCTGTATGTGATGATCCTGGAAGTAAATCACCGTCAAGTAATACAAATGGGTGCAGTAACAATGGCCAGGGTCCCCCGTCTCCCTCCAGTACTTCCAGTAGAGATAGACGTATTCGGAAATATGAAAATGATGATATTTCTCAAGAACAAGTTGCACGAATATATCAAGAAGAGTTAGCAAAGTTAGTAGGAATAAGGTTACCGCACGGCACTCCAGATGATTCCAGGATACCCCGTGATCAGCAGTTCCAGAGGTAGTCAAGAATTAAAGATTATCCAAATTCATGATAAGTACACCAGTATCTAATGATAAATTATTTCCATAGCTTGTTATTTCCGCATTTATTCGGTGGCTCACTTCTTGAACGAGAGGACATACGCGTTGCCCTTGATGCTTATCATAGAGAACTAGCCAAACTTGCAAGTAATCCAAATGCAGCCCAGTTTCGATCTGCACTTTTTCAGCCGGGTGGGACTCCTCATATTCCTTCGTCAAACGGATTCAGTAGCGTACAGGATTTATCACTGCCAAAAAGATCTTCACCTGATGTAACTGACACCGAAGATCAAGTGAGTACTCTAGTTATTCTAACCACATCCTTGCCAAGCCCAAGTTTTTAAGACAATAGGATTGAAGAATGAAGTTTGAAGTAGGATGTAGGCTAGAATGATTTCATTTCCATTCATCGATTTATTTGGCCGCGTAGTTATAGTCAGCCATTTATTAATATTAGGGATTAGCAAACTCTTTCGCCGATGAATTTCAAAATGCCATATATAAAAGGGGTTAGAATTTTATTGACAAATATGTATTTTGATATAGGGTGAGAATGATGAGCCCAACGAAGTTATGCGGCATGTTGGTAGTGCTTTCTCCCTTGTTCGGCCAAAATGCGAAGGGAACGGTTCTGGAGCCCCATCTCCTCTAGACTCAATCTTGGCTCCTTCTGGAGGTGATGATTCTTCCAATGCCTCTCCTCTCCAGCGAATGGCATCTATTACCAACTCTTTGATTTCGCAGGTAAGTATTTTCCCAAATGAGCATAGGTCTGCGAGTAAAATATCAAACATTAAAGTTCACTATCAATATTTTAGCCAACTGTTCCATCCGTATCTTCCCCTAATCAGCGTCCTCTTAAAGCGGTTCTACCTCCAATCACTCAACAACAATTCGACCAATATAATAATCTTAATACAGAGGATATAGTTAGGAAGGTGAGTCGTAGAGTCTACGTCAAACGTCCTCCTTATTCACAAATGTCATGTAGCAAAAAATGTTATCCTCTCAACAGGTTAAGGAGCAACTGAGTCAATACTCAATTTCCCAAAGATTATTTGGTGAATCAGTTTTAGGTTTATCTCAAGGATCTGTAAGCGACCTACTAGCACGGCCTAAACCTTGGCACATGTTGACGCAAAAGGGTAGAGAACCATTTATTAGGATGAAAATGTTTTTAGAAGACGATAATGCTGTTCATAAACTAGTAGCTTCCCAGTACAAAATAGCACCGGAAAAGCTTATGAGAACTGGCGGATATTCTGGAAATCCTTGTAAGTGTATATTAGTAAAACTCTCTAATGGATGAAATTAAGTAGTAAACTAACTAACTAAATGCATTTTATTTTCTAGCCCCAGTCTCTGTTCCAAATCTTCCTACTAAACCTCCAGTCAAGGTGCCAGAAATTCCAAAATCCGTAGATACTTCTCCTCAACCACCGATTCCCCTCACAATTTCCCAGCAGCCAAGTATTCCTCCAGTGCAAGAAGTCATTAAGAAATCTCCTTGCTCTCAATCAGTAACTGCTACGAGTCCCGTTCTAAGCACAAGATCCAGTCAAGGCTGTCTTCCACAACAGCCTAGTGTCTATGAAATGGCAGCTCTCACCCAAGATTTGGACACTCAATTAATTACCACCAAAATCAAGGAAGCCCTGCTTGCTAATAATATTGGGCAAAAGGTGAGAATTTATCATTTGTCAATTGAAATCATTATAAAAATGACCCTTTGTATTCAACAGATATTTGGAGAGGTTGTGCTTGGACTGTCGCAAGGTTCCGTTAGTGAATTACTATCAAAACCCAAGCCCTGGCATATGCTTTCTATAAAGGGTAGAGAACCGTTTATTAGGATGCAGTTATGGTTAGCGGATCCCTTAAATGTAGAAAGACTCCAGCACTTGAAAAATGAACGGAGAGAAGCTAACAAACGAAAAAGAGGTATAACTCATGGTACATCTGCAATGGACTCATACACATCAGGAACGCAGGGTTCTTCAGATGCCTCAAATGATTCACCTACCGAATCTTATAGTCCTGGAAGCGGTGTAAACGTACCACCTAGTAAAAAACAAAGAGTAAGTATAACATCAATTATGTAACCAAATGGTTATGTTACTTTAAATGGAAATTGCTAAGTTTGGTTCTTATCTCCTATTAGGTGCTTTTTACCGATGAGCAAAAGGAAGCTTTGAAATTAGCATTTGCATTGGATCCATATCCAAACGTATCAGCAATTGAATTTCTTGGAAGAGAATTAGGACTTTCATCACGAACAATTACCAACTGGTTCCACAATCATCGAATGAGATTAAAACAGCAGACAACTGCACCAATGATACAAGGTAAAGCTTGGTTGATTTTGATTAAATGAAACCGATATATCTAAACCAACTCATTTATTTTTCTAGACTCACCTTTATCTTGTCAACCGTTTGATCCAGTCCAGTTTAGACTGCTTCTACACCAGAGATTACTTGAACTTCATAAAGACAATTACGCATCCTTGCCTTTTCTTGGAAATCAGGGCAAGGGATTAATGGAAGAAGGATTAGATTTAACTGTAAATAATTCATCTCAAATGCACTCAGACAATGAAGACGAATATTTTGAAGATGACGATGAAGAGGTAAATTACATGAAATTGTGTTAATGCTGCATTTTATTTAAACGATCAATGTACTAAATTTTGAATTTTCTATTATAATTTCAGGGAAGTCTCTCCGATGATTCAGTAACATCATCGGGTAGTAAAGACCTAAGAAGAAGGAAAAAGTCTGGAAAACTAGGCCTGAATTTAATTCCAAGAACCTCAACGCCTCGTAAGTGTTTTACGCGTTTGATTTTTGACGTGACGCAAGTAAACTTTAATTATCATAGTAATAAACATTGTTTTTTTGCAGATAAATGTAGTGGTGGAGGAAATAACACTACCTCCGGATCATCACGTCGGAAACCTGTGACCACATTTAAATTCAATCCCTCTTGGCACGATGATTCCGAAGACGATGAAGTTCTTATAAATGGAGTATGTGTACTCAACTCAACGTTTGGGAAAAATAACAATAAGCCAATCAACTCAACGGAATCATTAGAAAGTAGACTGTCAAAAATTAGTAGATCCAATAAAATTAAAGATGAGTCTTGTGACCAAAAAAGTGATTCACTTTACATTGATGCTGGTAACAATCAATCATCACCTCCTTCATCACCAGAATATAAAAAGAAATTAGATTCAAGCCAAGAGAGTTATAATTCTGAAAACGAAAGTCATCGTCAAATTAAATCTGAAAAATTCACAAATGAAGACGAAGATTCGGATTAAATGCCAAGGTTTTAAAAAAAAAATAATTCAAAAATATTTTAAAATTTTACAAACATAATGAGTGCTCTCGTGATCCTGCTATTAAATACATATTATCACACTCCAAGACCATCAATCAATTCACAAAAAACCACTGTTCAAAAAATTATTTTATTTTGTTTTCCTTTTTAATACATACAGAATCCCGTGTGATTAACTCGTTGTTGTTATTATTAATAGTAAAAAAAACTAGTGTTTATGTCATAAATTCCCAATCTAGTTATAAAAAAAATCCAAATGTAATGTTAATTATCATACGCATAGAAATTTAAAATACGTAAAAATGCATTCTTAAACCCATAATTCCCAAAATCATAAAGGCAGGTTTAGAGTATTGACTTCAGAAGGTGTCCATCCCCTTGCCTTCAAACTTTTGCATCATTTTATCTTATTATGATTATTACCATTTTAGCATGTTACGTACGTACGTAGGTAGGAAGTGTTTTAATGTAAATTATTATTATTTGTCTCTTTCATAGCTACAAGGAGCATGATGAAGGGGACATATTTTTTGTGATAATGATGACTTTACTAAAATTGTTACATTGCCGTAGAACTTTAGTAAACAAATTTTACCAGTGAAAGGATGGAAATGAAAAAATGAAATGAATGAACTTCTGTTTTTACAAATTAAGTATTTACGTATTATTATTAATAATATTATAATCAATGAAATGAAATGAGATGTGAATCCCGTTCAAGATTTTGAAAACAAAACTCGATTTTTTATTATTAGTAATAACTAATTATACTGTTCGTTAGTCAAAAAATAAATAAATTTGCTGTATATATAAACTGTGTACTACTAATTATAAGTCCCTACAACTTATTATTAATATTATTATTTTATTTCTTTTTTTAAACAAAGAAATATTACTTGTGAAACTCGTATTATTATTATTAAAATACTACTACTACAAGTACTATTATTATTATTATCATTATTATTATTAAAGTACTGCTAAATTACAAAAAGCTGCTAGTTATTTAAAAAAAAGAAAATGAAACTTGTTAACGTATGTGTTACCCTAAAAAAGTGTTGGCGAACTGTTAGGACTTTTGTTGTTTTTTTAGTGTAATACGAATACCATAAAATGATTAATTTTAATAATTACCTAAAAAAAATAACTCCTGCTTATTTATGAATATTGTATACAACGTAAGTTACCCTCCTGCGATCCGCATGTATTTTAGCGTGAGTTTAATTTTAATTATAAGTAAAAAGAAAAAACAAATCATATTCATAATATGGGTTAACCTTGTACTATTGTACTAATACTTCGTAGTGTTTAGGAGTTTTTTTTAGGAAAAGAAAACTCAAAGCGAGAAAGAAAGTCATGTGTTTTTATTATTATTAATTAATTAATTAATGAATTATTAATTATTATTATTATTATTACTATATAAATCGTATATCTCACTCGTTCTCGAAGCTCATCAATGAAGAACAAAAAATTTACTACTACATTACTTTTAACTATGGTCAGTAAAACAAAGTTTTCTCTTCCATATTTTCACTTTCTTCTCAAAATATAATCTCCCAAAGTATTTATAAACTCAGTTTTCCGTATCAAAAAAGACTGTTTTATACATACATAAACAAAAGGAAATTACATGAAACAAATCAGTTTTCATTTTTTTTTAAAACAAGCTAT